>JAUZNJ010118777.1:1357-19329 GCA_034780135.1 Jordanella pulchra | reverse complement strand
CAATATTCATTAAAACTTCCTTATTCTTCACTACAACCTGGTTCCGCCTCTGCCTCACCACCAACCAAACAACCGCTTCATGACAGAATCACTGCAGAGCACAATACAATCTAAAGAAAACCAAAGCATGTGCCACCTAGTATCAGATAGGTTGGTCTCAATCACAGATCATTGCTCTTGCAACAGGATGATGACCCATGATGACCCAAAATACACGACCAAAAACACCTAACATTACCCTATTCTGAAGTGTCCTTCTATAAGCTCTGATCTAAATCTTATTGAGTGTCTTTGCAAGGAGCATAAACTTTCGCTCTGGAAAATGCACCCTTCAAACGTGAGACAAATGGAACTGCCAGAATACCTGCTGATTATTTAGGACTACAGTCATTGATCACCATGAGTTTATTATTTTTAAATCATTCTAACAAAGCATGGTTGCAAAGCAATGTCTGACTTTTATTTGTTAGTTTTCCTAAACTTTTATTAATTCTCATTTTTGCCAGATGCACTTTATTTCTGTGGCAATTTTTCTTTCATTAAATTAGGGATAACAGCAACATTGTCCACATTGTTTCCTAATGTGTTATGTGTCATAATGTGTTGTATGTTTGGCATTGTGTATGAAATTTTATATTCGCTATTATCAGATGGATAAGCTAACAGAGAGAAACATTGTTGAAAATATCTTTTAATGGCCAGATTAGCAGAAGAAACAGCCTGTTATGTTCAAGATTTAAGATTTTCCCCATACACTGTTACACGAAAAAGGAGAGAAACATTTATAATAGTTGTATAGTTTCTTGTTCTTGTTGGTAATGAAAGCAAATCTGTAAACACATCCAAGTGCACTCTAACCTTTATTCTTAGCATTTCTTGCTTTGACTATCCTTTGTTTTGCCTGCAACAAAATTGGGCCTTTAGGCACTGTTTCCTCCACTGTTAGAGTGGGTGCAGGGCTAAGATCAATCACTAAGCTTGTAATGCAATGATCTAGCATACAATGAGTGCTTTAAGGTTTATTCAGCCCATAGGGAAATCATTGTGCTGGCTATTTATAATACCTGCCGTTACCTTATGTTCTTTCTTTCGTCTCTCGTGGCTGGTGTCACTTCCTTCACAAATTACGAACTTAACCAGCCAGAGAAATAAAAGTTAACCTTTTGAATGTCTTTATTAATATCATCTGTCAATAGCTTATGGATTTAAAGCAACAGGGGTTGGCTCTAACATACCCTGAGTCAATACCTGTCTTTTGTGATTTTTTTTTCTCCTGATGTCCTGGTAACTCCTTTATATTTAACAGGGATGACATTTATCTTAGTTTTGCCCTTTTACAACGTGGTCAGTGAATCAGATCATTACACCTCAAATCTCTGTCTCTGCCATGCTGATAAATTATCTCCTGAAAAAATGAAATTCTCCCTTTCATTTATTCCACTGCATTTCAATCTTAGGAGAAAGAAAATGGAAACTCTGCTATAGCATGCAATGCTCAGGAGGGAATAAATAAAAAGATTAAAAAGATCCCTGGATCAGCAGGGGGCTATTATGACATTTCATATTGTTTTATTCTCTGATATAACTGAAGAATTCTGTTGGCTTGGTGTTGATGTCTAACTTTACATATGCCAGACTCACATCACATATAGGTCTGGCAGGCCAGATGAACTTCTAACCTGCCAATTACACAAAACACTGGATAGAAGGCTGTCTCCTCTGTATGGATTTCCTGCTGCTGTGCAGGCTTCGGATTGATTACATCCTGCAGTTACTTGGAAACGCAAGCAGGATGCATGATGCTGAGTGGAGAAGGGTGTTTAACTAACACACACAGCATGTAAAATCCTATATTTACATTATCTATCAGTATGTATTTATTTGAATATTAAAGGTTATGTTGATACATAATAACCCAAAAGAACCATACCATGCAACATGTTATGCTAAACACATATTAAGTAGAACCCAGAGCTTTTTGCTCCAATATTCATCTTGCCAAAGAGCAACTTTCCAGCCACCCCTCCGGCATTGCCTAAATACCTAAATGCCAACCCTGCCATTTCTATGGAGGCGCATTCTAAATAGCTAATGTTTACTAAAGATATCACTAAAACATTTTTGCCGGTGCACTGATTGAACGTACGTATGTAGTGTCAGCACATGTGCTGATAGTCTTAACTGCTTTGCAGAGATTTAGTTATGCACAAGCCTTATTGTAAGTGTAGAAATGATTAACAACCATATGCTGTAAAAAGCAATTAGCCCAATTAATGATTTAACTGAGTAACACTAAAAGTTTTAGAACATACTCTGAAACACTTTTGGAGTGTCTTAAAGCATGAAATTCAGTTATCCCCATCAGTTTGGGCCTCACAGTGCAAATAGTTATTTTACTTATGAAGACATTATCAGGAGTCAGAAGTAAACACATTCTATAACCATGTTACTCAGCCCCTCTTTACAAAAAAAGACAAAAATGGAGGCGGTCTGTTCTGCTGTCTCTCTACTTTGCTGTGCCATTAAATGGGCAATACTGAATGGTACTCATATCATGGTGGCATGCATCTCACTTAAAGGTTCTCTGAATGGCTTTGATAAATGATGCTCTTTGTTTGGAGCTGGTAGCTTTTTATAAACCTGTCTTTGAATGAATACTCCTTTTCAGAACTCTTTCAGTTGTTGAACAGGAAGGCGCTATTTCAGCAGCAGGTAGGGTCTGGCTCAGTGAGACTAACAACAGATAACACTTTCCTGACCGCTAATGTTTAAACTCACAATTTGGTTTAATTTTAAAAAGTTCAATTTAAGAAAAAGAATTAAAGGTGAAATCATCAGTTACAAGCAGCCAGGGTAGGTTCTGTTTATTTTTTGGTAATTTAAGTGTCTGGTTATGTGTTCTGATTTAATTTTCTATGAATTTCAAGTGTATAGTGTCTCTGTTGTCAAACAGATCTTTTGATGTGAGTTGGATTTGTGTGAGCCATATTTTTCACAACTAATTTCCCATGCAGCAAACTGCAAACAGATTAATAAGGACAGAAATGATATCTGTTAAAAAGGGTCAATTAACTGGTAAGAGGAAAAAAAATTCAGCAACACTTGAAGTGAAGTCACACACTTCATTTGAAATCAACACGTTTCATCTGTGGCCTACAAATGACCCTGAAGAAAGTCACAGCCAAAACTCATTGGTCTCAAATAAAGTGTGTTCCTGCACTTCAGTGGTTACTTAAGTTTTTGTCCTTACCGGCATTACCGTGTCTCTCATTTGGATAATCTACTACTCAGGGAAAGCAAAACATATTACAATTAATTGAGATTTTAGTAAGAAATTCCTTTATTAGTCATCTTCTGTTCTTTCCTTATTATTTTCTGCGTAAACAGTTGTAAAGTGAGCACTTCATTAAATAAAGTGAAAAATGTGTATCGCTGAGTAAATGCTGTGGTTCAGCCCATAGATAAAGAATATAGATTCTTGGATACAAATGTTGTATTGTTAAAGTAAAACAAATATTTTAGTCATAAGCAATTAATCATGTATGACCACTAAGCTTATTTATTTTGTCCAAAAATCTATGATTGTAGTTATGAAAGTGATCTAGTTATTTCTACTGCACTTTATATTTTGACTCAGTAACTAACTCTTACGGATTAGAAACATTAGTTATTACTATAACAACTGTAGTAATACTATAAAAACTGGTTTAACAAATGTTCACTAATTATAACTTATTTGGAAAAATCACAATTTGTATCTCTGCTTTCCTCCATAATGTTTAATCACACTATTTCAAGTGTACTCAGGCAACAAGACAAGGGTTACGTGCTGGATGATTTGTCTTGATGTTTAAAGCAACGCTATAAACATTTAATTGTGTTCCTTTATATAAACAACAATAAAAGACCCTCATCTAACAGCTTGATTTAACATTGTTGGTATTTCATTAGGGTACAAAATTAATTTGAACATCAATAGAAACATGTTTACTAATGCATATTAAATTGAACACGTTTCTTTTTCATTTTTTACCAAGTTTGAAGCTACCACAAAATAATCAGTTAAGGGCTATTATCATGCACATTTTAACAAAGAAGTACCTCTGGTAAACCTAAATAAAATGCTGCGGTATTGCAAAAGCTGGAAATAGACGAAACTTATTAGAAACAATATCAGTTTAGCTACACATTTCGGTCAAGAAATGATTCTTCTTTTCTGCTAAATACATTTTCATCCTTACAGAGTTCATCATTTTCTTTCGTTTCTTACTCCTAAATGTTTCAAATTCTCAAAGTTTAGCATAGATAACAAGACAAAATAATAATAAAATCTGTTTTCAAATGATATATTCTCTGTTTAAAAAGTTATTGAAACCAATCTGGCCAAAGGATGAGCATAAATGAATCTGCTACAACATTTAGTATAAACGTCAATGGAAATAAAATACAGGACAAAGTTAACACTATTCATATCCATGTATGTATGGCTATTCTATAGAATTAAAAAGAAAAAAAAAGAAATACAGGTTATGATAGTACAAATATGCTTATTTGGTTCCACAGAAAAGTAGCTGACTATTCAGGCAGTAATATGTTCATTGTGTTTATCACAGAGACAGCCCTGGGGGTTAGAAACTGTCTCTGTGATGGCTGTTTCCTTTTCTTTTCTTTCCTTTTTTTTTTTGCAAATAGCCCTCTGTAGCACCGTCCTGAAGGTTAAAGTTTAAACTGTTTATGTGTAGAATAGTCTTGAGAGATTTTACCCTTCTTTTTCCTGATACTAGACTTTAAGATCCAATTCCTGGATGTAGTAGACATAATTTTTAGTTGCAGTTTGGAAGTGTCCTATTCTCAGTCAAGCCACGGCTGAGGAATGTGCATAAAATGGTACAGTATGAATAATGGGAACGTAGAGGATCACCAACAGCTGACTGAGCTCCTCAAGGACATCTAGGTTGATGTTGTCAATGCAAACTCCAAGCAAAACCCAGCCAGTTTCATTTTGTGGTCATAGTATATGTGGTTGTATGGATTGTAGATATGAAGAGCCGTTTGTTAAGACCTTCAGAAGAAACTATGAGGTCATCAGTCACGTGGGGATCATCATAGCATGGTGTGACAGGCTCCTGTTGTCAGTATTGTCCCCCATGATTCCCCAACCTGGTGCTAGGTCATTAAATCAGATATCGCTCCATAGCCCCCTTGAAGCTTCTCTTAGCTGCACTGACCTTCTTGGTTGGTCTGCTTATATAAGGCTCAGTCCCCACTGCTGTGAGTCTCTTCTTTGGTCCAGCACAGCTTTCTTAGATGTGAATAGAACTATGGTTTGAAGTTGCATTTGCAAATGACCTCGGTTGCTGAAGCTTAAAAATCATCAAGTGTTTTGGCAAAAATAAGCCTGAGCATTGGGCTCATTTTAGTCAGCAGTGGGGAGATCTTGGAACTCTCCAAATTTCATCTCATTTTAACCATCTTTTTGTTACTTGTGAATAACAAACTCTGACCTTAAATGAAACAAGTAAGGTTTACATTGCTTGATTTTTTTAGGTTCTTTTGTGGCCTTTTGGATTAGTGGACAGTGGCTCTCTTTGCTGTCTGCTGGATTCCCAAAGAGCTAGACATAACTTTGTAACCTTTTCAAAGTATTTTGGTGTCAATAACGATGTTTCTAATCCGTCTGGTATTTCTTTAAATTCGGTAGTGTAGCTTTATTGAGATATAACAGACTACTTGATATTGTCTGACAGGTTATGTTTAAGTTGGCATATTAATTTTGACATAGGTCACGGTTCGGTTCAAAAACTTGTTTTTTTCTGATTGTAAGAACAATCATTGTTTTTAAACAGTTTTTTTAACCAGTCTTTTTGCTATTGATATGTAATACATTGTAAACAACATTTAACTGGAACAAAACAGGATGAAATAATTGCTTCTAAAGTATGCATATAGTTTTTTCTCAGCACTGTAGCTCTTCAATACACTACATAAAATTTTATTTTGAATTTTTTTTCTGAAGAGTTTTATTTCATTCTGCAATTGGATCGTAGTAATTGTGTATAACACACCAGACTCCAAAGAAGATCTACCTTGCCGGTCATTTTATGCAAGAAAAAATCCTGCAGGATTATTTTCTACTAATTCTGAATATAAAGCACTGCGTTTTTTATTAGTCATTTCTTGAAACTGCAGCTAAGCACCAGTGTCCTACAGTTTTAATGATTGAAATTACTATATTACTTCAACATAGACAATTATCACCCCAGTCTTCCTCCCTGCTGTGGTTCCAGTTTCAGTATTGATTTCTGAAAGGAAATATAATACATTCTGACATCCTCCAAGCAGGTGGAAGCAATAATACCTGCTCAAAATATTCCTGTGGGAAAAGGTGTGGAGAATCATGGTCCCTATTAGTTTTTGTTTGAATTTATAGTGTTGTGGTGGGTCATAGAAATTCAATAGTGTGTTTAACTAAACACGCAGGAACACACCCCCTGAGAAATGAATTTGTTATCAATGATTTTTTTTAAACATTTACCTAAAATAGCAGAATATCTTGGAAGCAACTTTTATGTCATTATTGGGAAAGAATTGGCTGCATTCAGCGAGCTTAATCATATAAACACATCTGCATTGATTCTAATTAATGGGGAATGTAGTGGTGAGCAGCAGCCTGCTCCTTGTCTGCAGACGGGGTTGCATACAAAGTGACCTCCTACTATGGCTTTTGTCTTTGAAGTCAGCAGTGTATCTAGTTATCCCCCCCTTTAGCCCAACATCATCTCTCCCTGGATTCACCTGCAGCTGATAAAAAGGCTGCACAAATGTGGATAATAGTACACCAAGACCCAACAGAGCTTTTACAGACATAAAAAAACACAGAGGAGAATCAGGGGGGAGATGGCTAATCACTCTAAAACTGTTTTTTATTTTTCATTTTATTTAGACTAGTGGAGCTGGTGTGGGAAGAAAGTGGGCATGTGTGCTGAGTCACATCTACATTAGGACATTGGAAAACTAGTTAAGATCATATAAATAGATTTTATTTTTTAGATGCGAAAACACTTTATTCCAGCAAATTACTATAAATATAATGTTTATTAACTGTATCAGGGACATTGTATTTCAGACAGGAACTGTCCAACAGTTAAGTTAAGTTAACCTCAAATATGTAAAAGTTAGGAATTTACTTATTAAATAAAAATTGCTTCTCTGTATAGTTTTTATGCATCTAAAATGTCCACTGCATATTATAACTCCGATCCCTTCTTTGGTCCCATCCTTTTATTGTATTTTATTGTACCTTTCTTTTTACAAATCAAACAGACGACTTGGAGAAATATCTTAACCTGAATTTAATGCCTTGATAAAATAGAAATTCTTGCCTTTAACAATAGATACATAACTTTAATTCAATATTCTAGTCACCATTTTCTAACCTCCTTAACATTAATACAAATGAAACAAACTGAGAGAGCTTTAGCGGGGGAATTATAACTGTCTTAAAGAACATCAAACCAAGGGTTTAGGTCTGATCCTTTCTTCCTTTAAGAGAGTACAGCACTGAATTTTTGTTTATTTATTTAGTCAGTTAGTTATCTAGTCTGTTGGTTTGTAGTTAAATAGCCATGTCGTTCAATTTCTCTTATTTAAATTCAAATATTTGCTAATTTTCTAACTGGAAATTGGGATTTATTAGTTATTGTTGATGATAATATTATATTCAGTGCAGGTTATGGGAAACAAAAGAACTCTACCTAAAATAACATCTTGGTTGAATAATGTCTTCCACCCCAAGCATGAGGCACTTGTTGAACTGGAGACTGCTTATCCTAAATGCACAAAGGAGTGTTTTCACAGGTCCTTCCTCTCAGCAGATGTAAGACTTTATAACCATTATTGATCCCAACAAGTTCAATAAGTATTTACATTTAGATTTTTGTATAGTTCATTTTTTTAATCACTTTAACTAACAGGCTTATGTAATTTAGCACATCTCTGATGTTGTTCCTATATCCCCTCCACTGTAAAAATGTCAACAGCTGTATATTTTAGTTATTTATTCATTTTTAGTGTCTGCACAGTATTTATATTCAAAACTTATTTTTTTACCCTTACTGTACATGCACTATATTTTTATTTTTAATATTTTCACTCTCTTCTTTTTTTTCAAATACCATTTTTGATGTCTATACCTTCTTACTATAACCTCTGTCTCTTTGCTGGTGAAACACCATAATTTCCTCATTGTCGGACAATAAAAGGATATTCTATTCTATTCTATTCTATTCTATTCTATTCTATTCCTTTCTATTCTATTCTGTGATACATAGATATTTTAGGTAATTGTGGTTAAGGCCTACCAGTCTTTAATAATTTTGAGTATCCATTTAGATTATTATTGATAATTAACAACTCAATTTAACAGTAGATGTGGGTAGTTAATCATTTGTGGACCAGTTTTTTAACTACTTGCAAATGATGATTTTTAATTACAACTGATGGAAGCTTAAGCAAACTCTTGTAATTAGTAGGTAAAGAAAGAGCAAAGGTATTATTTGTCATTCCTTTGGAGGCAGTTTGGTGCAACTCTCGGCCACCAAAGGCAGGTAGTACTAGTTACATTTACTCACTAATATTTACTTAAGTAACATTTTGAAAAAAAAAAAAACTTTTAGAAGTTGTTTTGTTGTGCTGTACTTCCTACTTTTAGTTGAGTAATATTCTTGTAAAGTATCGATACTCCCATTTGAGTAAAATCTCTGACTACTCTGTCCTCTGTGAGTAATCTGAACTATTCCAAGATCAGGTTAACATACAGTAAGCAGCAGATATTATCAGTGGAAGTTCTTTACCCTTTCCTAACATATATACATGCCTCACTTTAAGGATTGGTTTTCTAAAATTCTATCTGGAAAAAAAAGAATTTGTTCTTTCACATCCATGACATTTATTTGTATTCTTTACGCATTTCCGTCTTCAAAAAATACTAGAATTTGCACAAAACCTTTGCCCGTCTGCATCATTGTTAAACATTAAATCAGATATTAATATCCAGTAATCACTCCGTACTCAAGTAGCCTTTTAAGCAAATGCTTTTTTACTTTTACTCGCGTAAAAGAATGTTGAAGTAGTGCTACTCTTACTTGAGTACATTTTTGTGTAATTTAACACTCACCCTATTGTCCATGGTCTGTGGCTCCTCTGTGGCTTAAGTAACAAGGGAAGAGTGAAGCTGATTACTGGTGGGTTAAACAACTAGGTTCACAACGGTCACTTTAGAAAGGAATAGGAATTGTGGATCTCCTAGTATCTGTTAATGATCGTCTTTGCACAGGAATGGAGGGAGAGGTTTCGATCTGGAGAAGCTTCATTAGTGATACAATAAGGAAATCTGCAGACAGGCTGTTCTTGCAGATTCCATTCTTAAACAAGGTTATTCTTTAAAGGAATGATGAGAGAGTGGTGGCCGTGCACCTTCACCAGCAAGGACACAGTTGTTACCATGTGTTTCTAGACAAACGGCCCTTCAGTTGAGGTGAGGTCTTGTTGAGCTGTAGAAAGAGATTGATCCAGAGCTTCCACTCTGAGCTGCAGGGTGTGTTAGGGCTGTGGAAATGAATGCTGGGAGATACAGTCAGGATTTTACGGATACCTTGGCATAACACATGCCAATTTACATAATTTGCTTGTTTTCATAGATTGCAAAGAAGCAGTAAGAAGACAGAAAAATATCCTTATATATTTACACATCCCAAAATACAATGATTTAACTCTCCTTAATCTAGTTAAACGTTTAAAGAATTCCCACAATACTCAAAACCTAAACTCCTCATTTAGTTTAATGACTTAATCATGATGGAAACTGAGGTTTGTTATCCAAATAATTTTTGTCAGCAATTTAGGAAGCAGTGAGGCCCAGGATCTAAAGGGCCTTTGCTTAGCTATGGAAACCAATGTGATTGAGGTCTTTACAATATTGTAAGACCAATCTTTGGGCAAAAACAAATAGTGTATTTGAGAGGAATGACAGTTCTTTCTGATTTTTTATAAAAGTAACAAGGTTTGAAAGGTTTGAAAACATTGTTGAACAAGTTTACATCTAACTTTCAGTTATATTTTTAGTTCTGTTAAAATAATTTAATTCAATCTAATCAAAAAGCAGACAAGTCTGTCTTTTTGTCTTTGTGGTCATATTATATATGCTGTTTAATGCAGCTTTTCTGTTTTATCTCTGCACTAAATGTAGTCAGGAAATGGGATGCTGACTCTCACAATTTAAGCTTCAAATTAAAGTATGACAAAAAAAAATTCAATCCGAGATACTCTTTTCAGAATCCTCATTAACATTATCACCAAAGGATTGGGATTTCCTCTATGGTGGTTTCAAATTCAAACTTAAATTGAAGCATCAATACTTAAATCTCTGAGTAACATAACAAAAGCTAATTTCAAAGACCTGTATGTTTTGGATTAATGTTTTTTGTTTACTTAGATTTCATACCAGAAGGAACTATAAAAAAGTGTTACTATGGCATGAAACTAAAATAAGTAAAAACCATCAAACATGTATGTTTTTCTTGAAGCAATATGATGTAGCTTTTAGCCGAAGCAATTGGCAACACTGCACTATCACAAAATTATAAAGTCTCCCTCTGTGTTTTTAAAATCTGATAGCAGACCACTCTGGACCAACGGATAGAGAAAATACTTGTAAAGACAAAGCCATATTAACCACTATATATCATATTCTACATCAGAGAACCAAAAAATGCCTGATCAGGCAAATATCATATTTGTTTTGTTGCCTAACAACTTTTAGTTTATTTAGCTCTAGGAGCTCAGACTGCTGTAAATGTGTGCTTGTCTTCACATGACTCATTCAGGGATGAATCCAACCCTCTCAAGTTACATAGGTAAGTTTGTGAGAAGGGCAGCCCGCATGGAACGCCAACTGCTGCATACTGCCCTGAAAAATCCTTATATATATATATATATATATATAAGCTAAGGCTTGGTTCAAACGTTACATATTGCTGCTTTCACATCGCAAACTGTGGTTCATATATTCATATGCTATTGCTTCAGACCAGTACTCAGTTCCCTTCTGGTAACTTGCAGAGCTCTCATTTGTTGGACAGAAAAAGCCAGGTGTGTACCCACTGCCTCTATTTTGATTTGACCTGCTCCTCTAATTACTGTGTGAACATATCAGTTCTGCTCGCACATAAATTATGCCTCAGGGGAACTCAAGTTTAATTGAAAGAGAAGCTCTTTGTGTTTCTGACTCAGAGATTGTAAATGTTGATGCCAGTGACCGACAGGGTGGGGAATTCTTTATCTGTTTGTTCTTCTGCTGTTTAGAAAAAAAAAACATAACAATAACAGATAATATAGAAAAAATCTCTGAAGAATTTCAAACCTGTATCTAACCTTTTGATAACTTGGATGACTCTCCTTTAGACATTCAAAGCAACTTCTTAAAGTTCAGTTTGAAATACCATGGAGCTTACAGCTACCGTAAATAAAAATGTGGGTTTTGTATAAGGATGGTAATCAAAAGCTTACTAACAAGTAAATGGCAAAATCATTTCTAAAAAACAAAAGTTTCAACGTATCCTAACCAACCCTGAAAACAAATGTAACTAGAATGTTGTTGCATTACCTGCTTTGAGACCCATTAATATCAAGGTTCAAGGCTCAAGGTTACATAATATATTTGTTTGGATGTTAGGTTTGTTTTCAGTTAATGGGTGAAATCATTATTTCAAACAGCTTTCTGTATTTATTTACCTATATTGTTTTTGTGTGTTTTGTTATATATTTTAAGCTTTGAATGATTCAAGTTTTTCAAAAAGCATAAACAAAAAAGTTTCAGTGATGTTACTCCTGCAGTTTCTTCTCCTTCTTAAAGCATTTGTCGTTTTTTATTTTATCTAACTTTTGTTCAGACAACAATATAAAAAGTATCATAATTATTTTGGATATGATTACATTTTCAGTTACATTTGAAAATGATGCAACCAAGTCTTTCAATGTAAGTACTGGGGACCCGAGTTTGAATCCTGGAAGGATAAATAGTGTAAAAACTTTGTCAAGTCTGTGAGCAAGTTGTAACGACTTGTTTTGTTTATCTCTGTAATTATGTCAGAAGCTTTAAGGACACAAAAAAATAGGCAATTAGGCAACCCAGAAAAGTTATTTTTATGTGATCAATGGCTCTTTTTCTTTACTTATTCTTGCTCCTCATACTAGGCTTTGATTTATCCTAGAGGTTCTCATGCATATCAACGAAACAAGAAGATGAAATGCTGGATCAATAGCACTGCTCACTGTTTGAATGTGCTTAAACAAATGTCATATACCATTGGGTGCATCCCTGAGCAAAGTGCATGAGGCTTAGCAGTGAAATAGTTTAACATCTAAGTTCCTTGAACATCCTTTGTGTGTGAGTTTACATATACTATAAAAGAGTTTACTCTTTTCTATTGCTGCGTTTGATTTGTTCTGGCAAAGGACATGACTTCTGAGTTGAGCATGTCCAGAACCAAACACAAAAACTAACATGTGATATTAGGGGTACATAAACAAGGTAATACAATGTATTGGTTCCAATAATTTCCTAGTGGCACTCCCTCTAAAGGACTTCTGAAAGTAACCCCGATATCACTCCATGTCTTGCACTTCACAGCTATTGTGCTGTCAGTTTTAACGAAGTTGAAAACAGGTTTGTCCAAAGTATTTTAGGTTTCAAGCTAGAAATGTATTTTGGTTTTCAATGTTTTTTTTCGTTTTTTTAATTTTTTTTAATTTTAGGAGCAAACCTTTCATCTGCAGCTACACTCAGAGAATGATGGAAGTCATCACCTCTTGCACAGCAGTGAGCTTTTCGATCCTATTGTACTTAAGTGACTCCCACAGAAACTACCAATTATTCCTTCACATCAACTTGGTATCAACTTGAATGTTGTATTTCTTCAACAACTTATAATTTATTGGTGCAGTAACTGATTGTGCACTTAAGTCTGATCAAACATGGCATTTAATTATACTGCATTTGGATGGTGGTATCAGCTACTTTGCATACAAAGAAAACATGTCAGAAAGGGCCTTCAAAGAAAAAAAAAAGCAAAAACACTTTTGACTACTATTCTTTCAAACTTTACTTTCAATTTTGAATTCTTTTTCCATCACATCCTCTACTTTCCCTCTGCCTGTCTTCCTTCATGACCCCCATATTAGTCTCTTCCCTCACTGCTTCTTTCAGGGGAGCGTGACCTCACCTGGGGGCCATGATAACACAAGACAGACTCATAAATGGCTGGAGAGTGAGGTGGGATATTAGTGATGGTCAAGCTGCAGAAAATGCAGTGATGTGTGCTGGCCGCCAAGGGGTCTGGTGGATATCTTATTGGACGATTTCACTCAAGCTTGACCTCCCTCATGAGGGAGCAGAGGCTCCTAACCCAATAGCATAACTAATCCTCAAACACCACCTTTAGGTTCAGAGGATAAGTTACATAAAAAGATTAATCTCATCCTGGGCTAAGCTGAGCACATCTTAAAGCTTGTTTGTCTATTTTGTTCTAAAATGGCCTAAGCACACAGATGAAAGTGTCTCTGTTTTGTTGTGCCATCAAAATACACAACATCTTGTTTACTTGGGAAATTTAGAGTTACTCAGCACTCTGAACCTTACTGTCAGCCTGGGGTTGGGTACCGACAGACACGTGCTACCTCCATGACACATGGTGCTGCCAGCTGTTCCTTTTCACTGATAAACAAAGGTTCCCTCGGAGGTTGCCTTTACTGACACCACTAGTCACAAGAGCAGTGACAAGGACAAGAGCTCCCAGTGTTTCACATTAACAAACCACATGTGTTGGCAGTGGTAGAAAGAAATCTTTTAACAACAACACCTGTAATCATCTAGAAGCGTTTTAGCTAATCTGCCTCAATTACATGTTGGGCAAGTGAACACCTGCAAAAGACAAAATGTTTCTCAGTGCCATTTCCTTCACCATGTTCCTCAAAACACAAACAATCATGGGGAAGGCAGTAAATTGATTTCAGTCATTTTCTTTGCTGTTATGTCTGGCTTTGTCTGCATTTATGAGGAGTGACATCCACATCGTTCTCTTTCAAACATATACATTTTTTGCTGTTTTGTCAGCTCAAGTGGATACTATTTCTGCCAGTGAGTGGAAAGGAAAGTGGTGAGAAAAAGAGAGTGGATGAAGTGCACCTTCATTTCCAAGCTTGCAGGAGAACCTCAAAATGCAAAGCCTGCTGAGAGAAATCGTTTGTCTGTTCGTTCATTGCTACTGTAGAAAAATTGTGATTTAACATGGGCTGCCAGTTGAAATAGGCTGTCTTTCTGACAAAACTGTTTAGGTCATCGCTGACTTTTTTAAAGAAATGAAACAATCATATGAAAATAACTGCCTTTAAAAAGGAAAACCTGTGCGTTTAGTGCTTGTTATGTAGGAAATACATTGGTAATCAGACTCTCTCCTTTGGTTTTTGCCCTTCTGAGGGATTTACCCAATTCAAATATACAGTAGAAGCTGTTAGTAGCATTCATTTTGATCTACCAACATCACTGTCAAGTTAGTTTTTCAAGTCAAGTTTCTAACAACTTAAAAAAAACATCTCTTATCAGATACCTGTCTTTTCATCTTCCCTTAACACTGAAAGCAAATTGCACTGGATTGTGAAAGAACAGTATTGCTTGCATCATATGGACAGAGTAAAAATATTAAATACATCCTACTTTTTGAACAATTGGGGGGGATATTACAGGAGTTAGAAAGGATTTTTCCTTGAAAAGTGCAAAAATAAGTGCAAGAATCTAGTTGCAAGAATACACTTGCAAATAGATTAATTAGCAACAAAGTTAAATTTGTATATTAAGAGAAGAGACACTTTTTTGTTGTTTATCATATTTTCCAGCTGCAAACTTTAATCATGACTGCTTAAGAACCTTATATTATTAGTACATTATAATTTGTTTAGTTGGTTGGCTCTTTGAGAGAGGAAAAATGGATGATAAAACACAAAGAAGAAGTCTGTCACTGTTTATTATTGAAATCTCATGTATCTGTCCAAAAAACCTTTTTTAAAAAAATGTATTGACCTTCCCATTTTAGACTATATTTGGACTAATTTAAGCATAAACATCTATGGACAATTTTGGTGTTATTTTAAATTATGCTTTTACGGGAATAATAAAAGCGTTTCATGCTCACCTCAAAGAGTAGTTTTCAAATAAAAATCTATTTTGATACATGGACAATGAAAATGCTACACTAACATCTTTTTTTAATTTTTATTTTTAAAGTTGCCTCATTCCAATCATCCAGATTATTAATACACAGTTACATTATTTGCCACATGCACTTACAGTGAGTGATGCACATATTATCATTCTCATAAAACTGCATGTAGTTAAAAATCTATTTAAGCTAAAAGTGTGAAAATATGTGGAATCCTGCTTAAGTACTCATGTATACTTGATAAGTTATCCACCATATTGGCCCTATAAGTAAAAGATGTGTATTGTTAAAAAATAAAAAAAACTTGGCAGTATGCGATTATAAACTCACAAACAAAAAAGCATAATAACATTATATAGATATTTGAAATGTAAAAATTAAGTTTTTTTTAATAAGATGATTCATGAGACTTTTTTCTACTCTGTACTAAAATGGAAATGCAAGTGTCTGAGCTGGAATCTTTTTTTCGATGTGTCTGTAAGTGTAATACCTTGCTAATGAGGATCTACTTTTTTCATTGAATTTAAAAAAATACTTGTGAAGATTTAGAAGTTTCCTACTTTCTTCTTTCCTTTCCTCTCTGTCACAACTTGGCTCCTGCTTAAGACAGATAACAAGAACGGGAGGTTTATATTTGCTTTATTGAGCATTAGATTCACAACTGTGTATTCAGCACTGATGGATGTTCCTTACGAACTGTGTCCTACGTTTGTGTGTGTAGTTCTGCGCCTGTGCACTCCTGTTTTTGTCTATGCGACTGTTGCTGTGTTCATCTGTTTGTCATAATGTGTGTAGGCTGTTGAAAGTGGAGTGTAGAAAGCAGAGCGGGAAAAATATAAAGGCGACTACGGATGTGTTAGTGCAGCGTTATACACAGGCAAAAAAGCACCACACAGTACAGAAATATGTATGACAGGAAACTGGCTTAGCAGTGACGGTTGTGTAACATGAAGATAACAGCATGCAATAAAATTCAAAGAACTCTTTTATCTCTTTTTGGTTTAAAGTATTCCTTTATTTGTTATTCTTTATCTCAGCTTTTAGAGGTTAGATAATAGATTATCTTCTATTTAATTTCTTTTTATACAATGATAATAAAACATGGAGCACATTACCTGATACTCCCAAGTTCATTTTTAAGTGACCCTGTTTTTTTTCCTTTTGTGGTAAATAGCTAATATCCCATTATGAAGTCTTAGTTACACATCCATAATGGACTTCAAGTTTAATTAAAAATAATTCTCTTACCCTTCTGGGTGAACCGACACTGCATGTCAGGTGCACTCAGCCATACCACACATCATGGCTGCCATCTGCTTAGACGTCCCTGCTTGTTGTATAGCTCTCAAGAGAGGGTACCATCAGTTCATTTGGCACTGGTCCTTAGCAATGGTGTGTGAGCATTTATATGATAATGTGTATTCAGTACCAGAACAAATAATGGCTATAGGGTAATGTTTTTAGGCTTACCAGTGTTTTATTCTTTATGTTGCTCCTAGAAAATAGAATATCTCCTTAAATTGAATGCTACATGTGCTCACAGTTATTTTCAGGTAAGTACCAAAACACAAAGAAAAAAACACAATCAGTTATATTCTGGGACAGCCTTTATTTCAAATATTAAGAGAACTTGAATAAATGAACCAATGCACTTTACAGGCTAAAAGAACAATCTAAATAACATATAAGGTTAATGACTCACAGGGCTTTAGTCTCCCATTTATAGAAATGGAAAGCCATTGTAAATTGACTCAGCATTTACTTTGCACAACAATCTAAAATATAATATTTACTTTACTCAATTTTCCCTGACAATTACAAGAAAGAACATAACAAATAATACGAAAAGGGTGAGGTAACAAAGTAAGGTATGTGCAGTTATAACTGTATTCTAGAAATATATTAGTTTTGATATTGAATTTATAGGATATTCAATAGCTACAGGTTATTATAAATTGTGCTAAATTAATCTAGAATGGGCTAAATTAGGATTAACAAAACAAAAATAAAATGAGCAACGAAAATGAACAACAAAATAATATAGAACATGACACATAATAAGAAAATATAGGGAAGCAGAAAAGCTAGGATCTCTTAAATTCTCATCCTCTAAGAAATATACAAGATGTGAATTGCATATATACTTAGTAATGAGCAGTCCCATGTGTCCTTTTTGCACTTTGTCTGAAGTTTGACACAGTAAACTCCAAGGCCATTGTTTGTTCCCAGTCAAGCTGGATGAGACTGTGCAAGCACCGAATGATGTAAACACAAAGTGAAGTGGGAAACAAAACAAAACAGGAGAACACACAGATACTTCTTGATTTGACCTGACATACCGTTTGTGTCATTTCTTTGCTTTATGTCCTTATGAATTGTGGTATAAATCCATTCATTTGCCTAGCAGTCTTTGTATGTGAGAGTATGCTTGAGTGCATATATGTTTATGCAGTAACTCGTACTGTCTGGGTGTTTCATGATATTGTCAGTAAGACAAAGGAATTAAAAAGTAGTCAAAGCTGCTGTAATTCAGCTTTCTGAGTATGTTTCCTGTCTGTTGGGATTTTCTTTAGGCTAATCTTTTAATAATTACTGTGACAAAAACGGGACTATCTCAAAGGACCACACAGAGACAGTAAGACATTTTCTCTCCTCCCCTTGCCTCGTGTTATTGTGCTGCTATGGCGGGGGGGGGGGCGG
>JAUZNJ010118776.1:22812-36256 GCA_034780135.1 Jordanella pulchra | reverse complement strand
ATAAAAATACAATAAGACACCTGCTAACTACGAGATTAGGATCTCTACAAGGAGATAGGAGAGTGCTGACGAAGCAACAATCACATCTCGTGATCAAAAGATCCTGATCTCGTAATTACAAGATAAGGTTTCTAATTTTTATTTTTTATGCACTGTGCATCTGTAGATTTAAACTACATGACATAAATGTTAAATTTGAAATGGCTGTTTTTCTTTTATCTGAGCTTTGTCTCTTTGCAGCTATCCTATAGTAAGTATAGTTATGCTTCATGCTCTTTTCATTTTTAAACTATTGACTGACACAAAATCAAAATCCCAATACGATACAACAGTTTGTTTTTGGGAGTTATACCACAGCACCAGCAGAAACCTTTGTACTAAATAATTATGAATCTTCTTTTTTTTTCTTTTTAAGAGAAGCATTTTTTCCAATGAGGTTTAACTAAGTTCCCTTGAAGATCCAGCTTTCTTGTCTCAAACCTGTCAAGGGCCGAGTAATTATCAAATGTCAGGAAAGCTTATTCTGCTGACAGTGTTTTGTTGATTTGAAAAGACAGAGAAATATATTTTTCTTCCCTTAGGTGTAACTCAGATCACATGTTAGAGCACATTTCTTTGCAACAAAAAGACAACTAACACAAAAATAACCTCTGAGAGACAAAACAGCTGTCTGAGCCTCTGATATCTAAATCTTTAATGTTATACAAAAGCCCCAACTGCCCAAAATAGTATTTTTTGATCGTATTTCTCCTTTTGTAAAAGTCCAAAATAACTTTCTTGCAGACGGAGGGGCAGTAGAGGCAATCATGTATTTGACAATCTAAGCCATATTTGCATGATCACTTATAACAAATTCAGATACAGCTTTCTAATTAGTCTTTTGAGATCTTGATATCTGCTCTCTCTGGAGAAACACGGAGAACCTCGGGTGGAAAATTTCTGATTTGTTTTAGTTTACACAACCTCTCTCCCTTGTCTAATCCATGAATCAATATTATAATGGAAAGCTTTTATCAGTTTCCCATCTGACTATAAACAAAGTCCAAGTGCCTCTCCGCTTGTCAAAAGCACCCATTTGTCCTCATTCACCCCCAATTCAGTGTCTGTGTCCCTTCAGCGATGTTCACTTGCTCATTTCAACCCCATTAACCCTGTGGTACAAGCACAGAGTAGGAGTTTCTGTTCTGTGCCTCACATTGCCTTTGGCTCCATCCTCCCAATTGGTTCAAACATGTGTCCTACTCACCCACTTTAAAAAGTGACCCTCTAGTTATCCTCTCTGTAGGTTTTGTTCTAGATCTGTGTTACATTACTGCCGTTTAGCACACCCTTGCCAAGAGCGTGGGCCTGATCTGACTTTGTGCATTTTTATCACTAAATATTTGGTTGTAAATGCTTTGACAGCAGAAACAGCTCAGTACAGTAAGTTTTGTGCACACGTTCACTGTACTGAAATGGAAAGGGCTTTTTTCCATCTTTTTACTTCCCAAACTATCCCTTAGAATACTCATACATATACAGTCTCTCTATACAGTATCTTGCCTTCAGTCTCTCTTCCTTTCTTTCGTCCATCCATTTTTAGAATTAATTTTATCCATTAATCTGTCTGTTTGCATATCTATAGGGCCATGTCTCTATCGGTCTGTTCATCCACCCAGTTACAATGAGCAGATGACTACATTAAATAAGCTTCTTTTATGCTATGCAGATGCTCTGTCTGTACTAATGATGTGACGACCCTGTCAGGTGACTGACTGAGCTGTTGCAGGTGCAGGTCAACTAAGTGGAGCAGGTAGTTATTGGAAACACCTGATTGACTGATTTAGCCTGATATAAAAGGGAAAGGTGCTGTGTGGCATGTTGGGGTTCATGAGGCCTCCTTTTTGTCCTCGTTTGGTTTTGGTTTATCCGGTCTGGGTTGTATTAGTTTGGTCTAACTTGGTTTGTTTAATTCCTTTTTTCCTTGACAGGCTGGATATTTATTTCTCATTAAATGTTTTTTTTATATAAATATTTAAACTACTGTTCTTGTGTCCTTTTCCTTTTGTCATATTTCCTGAGGCAGGTTAAGAGCCACAATCTGGTTTTACTTATTCCCTTACTGAGAAAATGCAGTTATACTTTACAAAAACCATCAATACCATTAATTATAAATGGTAAAGAGACCATTTATTAATGATTTACAGAGAATTTATTGATGTCTGATTCATTTATAAACTGCATCTAAACCATTTATGAGAGGCAAATAGCTCAGTTATTAAAAAGTTAAATTAAATATAAAGGCTTGGTTTAGGTCTGAAGTCCACTGATATTAGGGCTAAACCAACATGGCTGAGCAATGTGATCTACTTATCTTTTTTTAAACGCTTTAGATGCAATTTATAAATGATTA
Source organism: Jordanella pulchra (assembly GCA_034780135.1). NCBI lineage: Eukaryota > Metazoa > Chordata > Actinopteri > Cyprinodontiformes > Cyprinodontidae > Jordanella > Jordanella pulchra. The sequence goes on along the minus strand of JAUZNJ010118776.1, from coordinate 33,864 downwards.
TCAAACATTAATAATCGACCTGTTAATCGTTAATAAATGGTTTCTTTACCATTTATAAATGATGGTTATTATAAAGTGTTGCCAAAAATGTCCGATTCCTTGGGAATTGTCTTTTTTTTCTCACTACAGCCATACTTTAGGCCACCAAGGAGCAATAAATATGGATGGTGATGTTGTGACCAAAGGTAACTCTCTCCATCATTTACAGGAGCACACTAGACCCACTACATGATGTTAATTACCTCTACAGAAACACCTTTTTATGTAAGTTAGCATGCAGGGTGAGAAAACTTTATCTTTCCAAACATTTCGGTCAATAATCCTGAGATGGTTCAGACAGATTAACCCTCATCTTATGAGAAAATATATGGATCAATAAAACATTTAAATTGAATAACTATTGGAATATCTGTCAGTTTGAAATTAATTATTGGATCACAGCAGCTTTTTGTATTTATGTATTTCCCCGAGACCCACTCACATCAGACACTTCATCTACTGAGCATCCTAACGTTTGATAGCGTCCTTCTACTGTGAAGTTCAATGTCCTTCATTGGCAAGTAAATCTTAACAGAGTTTCCGATCGAATACACAGCAAGCCCTTTTAAATAAGACTAATTTCATCACATTTTAATTAGAGCTGCTTCAAAACTCTGTTAAAGCTTTTAAAAGTCAACACCATGCTGAGATGTGACCTACATTACACTGATCCAAGGTCAACGCCGCTTAAGAAGACGGGAAAATGGTGATGACATAAGGAACGTATTTACGGTACTTAAAACCACCGTTCTTTATATGCAGTTCCAATGTGTCCTACATCCCACGGAGGATCTCTACCCCCACCGGGGGCTGCACGTGTTATCCTCTGCCCCTCCTGGATGCTCCCATTGGCACATACGTTGGGTCAGCTCAGTAACGTGTCCTTAAACGAGGTGAGGAGGGAGATTTATGGCCGGTGATTTATCAGGAAGCAGGAAGTAATCAGAGCAAGACGACAGGGAGGCGAAGCTGCGCCAGTTCATGTGTTCGAAAAACACCAAGAAGAAATTAAGAAAGGATGAAGCCTGGATATGCTCATCCCTCTCTAGGTGAGAGGAAGAATCTCTAGACGAAGCCAGATGAAGTGATGGAGCTGCTCAGCAGGCTGCTGTCAGCTGGTGATTAATCTACCACCGTGTGTGTCTAATTACCACCCCTGCCCCTCCGTGTTCTTCGGCTTCCACCACATAGACACTCTGACCCACGTCGGAAGCTCGGTGCCCCCCCACTGCTAATTAAAGCCCTGTAAATATTTGCTTTTAACTGTTGCAGACACATTGTTTCCAATTTTATGCTTCATCGGTCCGCAACCCCAAAATCCCTTCCTTCACTCAGAAACACACTTTCACCATCACACTCCGAGCTTTGCTGCCCACCGCCGCCCGCCTGCCTGCGTACGCTCGCTGAGTGCGCTGACAGCTCCTCTCCCGTCTGGACCTCCTACTTTCCGTCCCCTCATCCCCCCATTGTGCCTGTACTCTAGCTGGCTGTCTATCAGCCTATTGTCTTCACCGTCACACAAGTCTGGTTTCATATATAGTGAAAAGAGTCTGAGGAAGTACAGACAACAATAAACAATGTGAAAAGACAGACGTATGGAAGACAAATGGCTGGCTTGCAGATTTTCTGCAGCGCAGAACCAAGATTTTAGGATTTCTGATGCAATAAAGTTGCTGAAATGGAGTTTGTCCATATATATATAGGGTAGTTAATCAAAGTGCTGATGCTCCAGCTCTTATTTCCTGAGGTCAGTCATTTGAAGGTCAGTTGATAGTTTTACATTATGTTATTTTTTAAAGAATCAGTTTAGGTAAATTTCAGGTGTAGAATAGAGTAATCTAAATCTAAAGCCCAACAAAGCAATGACACTGCAAGAGGCCTGCCATTATATTTTCTGCTCACAATAGTATATTACATTTTTTCATTTAGTTTCTATTGCAGAAAAAAAGAAACTGTTTGCATTAGTAGGGTTACAAATTTAAAGTAATCTGCCTTATGTAGATTTACCAAAATTGTATAAAACCACAACTTTGCTCTAATTAAACCACACATAAAACAAATAACTTAGAATTTTCTCATCTAATGATACGAGACCCCAATTGTTTCTACTTTATGTGTACGACTGTAAACATGGCTTTATGTCCCGTGTGTCTCTGGACCAGCCCTGTGGGATTGGTCGAGCACCATTGCGCCACGCATCAATAAAAAATAAATGACAATGAAGGTCAGCTCAGCAGCCCTGTGCCTAATCTCACCTTTATTTCAGCCACATATCTCTTGAGATTAACGTTTTGTATGTAAGCTATGATGCAGTAAAGAAATAACAACAGTAGAAGTTTAAAAATTAACAGGAAAGCAGAAAAAGACCAAGCATGATGCAAAAAAAGAAAAACAGAATGATGGATACATAAAACAGTCTTCAAATGGCAGCTGCACTGTTTGTCTTGTTATTTTATAAGTGCTTTGACCTTTGCCAGAGAAACCAAATCTGTATTTGTTGTGAAGGTTATTCTCGGGCCAGAAAAACAGTAAAAAAGCAGCTTTTACTATTTTCTGAGCAAATCCTGGATGCCCTACAGAGCCGCCATGGAGAGCAGTAAAAACCAGAACAGCTGTCGGTAACTGATAGCAGATTACACAGATATGGAGAGAGTTTATCTGTGAGGCTCTGGAAATAGAAATATAGCGATGTTGCTTTCCTCTGAAATTTAATAAAAGTTATGAAACTGTATTAGAACGTCGTCTAAGATATGCAGAAATACAGGGAGCTTTGCAGCATACATGCAAATATTCCAAGCATCACCTCCATTCAGCATATGTCCTCCCTACAGCTTTGATCTGTTAAGCTCTGCTCTGACTTTAATAACTTCTGTCTCAACCTGACGCAGAGAAGAGGATAAATAATAAAAGAAAAAAGCTTGAGATTGACAGCAGCCTGAGCAAACACTGACCTGCCCGCTGGCTCTTTTCTATTCACAGCCCACACAGAAGCTGTCAACTGGATGGAAAACATACAAATACAAATCTGTCCGAGCCAAACACAGGCAATAATGGAGCATCTGCCGAGATCAAAAAGATTCTGTTTTTTTTTTTGTTTTGTCATTGTTGCTGTGGTTGTTAAATCGCTCATCATTGAATCTACTTTGGCCTTGGAATTAATTTCCAGTCAAGGATGTCCAAGTCATGTCAAAAAAGGTCAAGCACATAAATCGGAAAAATCACGGCAACAACTAACATTTTCGCAGAGATGCAATATAAATTAAAGGAAACATTGTCACAGGAAGTGTGAAAATCATTCCTTCCAGTGATTCACAGCTTATAACCAAACCCTCTGCCTGGTAAACTCAGTCTAGATGAAACTGAAGCTGTTGAATTTGAGACTGGTAATCAGGTAGATGTTACAAACCATTACTGGGGATATTGGTGCAGCTGTTGGTCTTGGATAGTGTTTAGTAAGCTTTTACAGCCAAAAGGTGATGGATGTGGTTGTGATGCCAATTTCACCGATGGAAAAAAAAATACATCTTAGCCAAAAATATGTTTAAGTAGTATCTGAAAACAAGGCTTGCAGGTGTTTTGGCTCTTTACACAATTCAGGGATCCGAACTTGGCCAGTCCCAATTTTTTCTCAGCCCAGCAGCTGCAAGATATTTTCAAATCAGTGCTTTTTATCTAAAGGACCTAGAAAAAACAAACTTTATATCACAACAGGATAACATGACTAAATGCAGCTTTTAAATAAGGATTTTATTTATCAAATGTATAATACTGTTGTTATCCAAACAGACCTGGTCCATATGGCCTGAAAAGTGGTAATTATCCAGTAATCAGTTGAGTGGATAAAAAGGTCTTGTTGACATCAAAGATAAGAGGACAGAGCTGTTCTAGATGAGTGCATCACATCAGCTCAAATAGCAACTTGTTTCTCTACAGATTACAATCTTTACACATACAGGTTGAACTCTGAGGCAGATGAGCTTGGTTCACATGTATAGACTTCCTGACTAAGACAACAACTTATCGGAAATAAGTTGCATTCATTGATGTGCCCTGAAGCAAAGCACTTAACCCCAATTTCCTGCTGATTTAGGTATTGGTTTGTATATGTAAGTGCTAGCATATTTGGTAAGTACAGTGCCTTTGAAACTGGGTTTATTGACAAAAAGCATTTTGAGTTGTCAATAACACTAGATATAGAGTAAGTTTAGTCCTTTTACCATTAACCTTTGTGTTTAGTCAATAGGTTTCGAGCACATGTTGAAAAAGCTTCAAAAGGATGGTAAGATGAATGTGGAAAAGTATGTTAAGCCTATAAAGTCAATAAAACAGCAATAGATGGATTAGGCTAATGGAGCATCCTCTTAATTCAATTCAAAAATACTTATATATTTAAACTGAAGGGGAATTAAAATTTTGTAGAAACTACATTCTTGTTTTCTCTTAACCAGTTGTTGTAGGTATTGATGTTGTAGGCATGAAGGATGTTGCACTGGATATTTAGGAAAAAATAAAATATTTACATACACATAAATCATTTACACATATGTCATTGATTAATTTGAAAATAGTTTATATATATATATCACTCAAGTGTTTATTACGCATCAATAAAGAACGAGCAAGAGGAAAAAAAAACATCTTGCCATTTAATGACCCTAATTTGCACAACTGTATCTTTTATGTAGCTCTGCATATATTTGACATGTAGGACTAAGTTTCTACCTTGTGCTCTTGCATTGCAAATGTTTAATGCACAATAAACACAAATGAACAAGATTTAAAGTATTTACAGATTAATTAACAACATATTTAGAACCTGTGTATTGGTCAAATATCAGAGGAGCCTTATGGTAAAGTTTGGATGTGACTTAGAGGATCAGACGTGTTAGAAATAACAGTTTTGCAAGGTATCTTTGCCAATAGTGACCCAGCTTGCTGTATTTGCTCTTTTTCTGTTGCTTCTATTTAAAATTCAAGGTTTAAAGAAGCAGCAGTCCAAGGCTCGGCTCATTCCACAATATGTCTATTCAACCCACACCAATGCTTTTCTTAAATTACTTGTTTAAATGGCTCTGAACTTTATGACCAATCTTATCTTTAGGACTGGGGCAACTTGATTTGTTGTGGAAGTGAAGGGAGCAGAATTGGGAAATCTAACTTTTAAATTATAATCAATATTATGTTTTTCAAAATGTTTTTATGGGAGAAGGAAACATACCAACCAGCAAACCTTGAATGCTGCACCTGTAAACTATATCATTGGCCTCAGGTGAGGGGATGTGATGGAAATGAAGAGACTGCTATAGAACGTAAATTTCTAAAAGACCATCACATTTTAAGTGCCAATTAAAACCTATAATACAAAATGTAACTAAGATTATTTACTGTATGCTTTGGACCACCCAGCAGTATGGAAAGCCAGCTGTGCCACAATTCAATAAATTAAAAGTCTTGAGATTTTCATTTATACAACATTATACAACATGTTAAACATGTTAAAGTAGAGATTTGCTTGTCAAATAAAAAATTCAATTCTTATTATTTTTTCTCATTCAAATTAATCTATGATTATCAAATGGATCAGATAATCACATAAAAAATGTATTTTAGTAGTCAGTTAACTTGGGGAATTTCCCTTCATGTTTTAGATGGGTGTCTACTCAAATACATCTGATTCAAATAATTGCATGGCCTCTTCAGCAGCCATCACCTGTTGTTCACCATTTCATTCAGGTCAGGTGTGCGGAGGGAGGGAAAACTAAAACACATAGAACAGTTGGCCCTGAGTAGGACTATTCTAATCCTCGTGGTCCAGCGTCCTTCATCTTTATGAATCTCTGCTTCAACACACCTGAGTTAGATATTCAGCTCATTTGTAGGTCTCTGTAAAACCTGACAGCATAATTCAGCCATGTGGTTCAAGTTTGTGAAAGCAGACACATCTAAACCTCCAGAATCATAATTGAGAAACCCTGATCTAGAGCTTGTTCTACACAAGAAAACCAAAAGACCTAAATTATAGAGTAGATGGAAAAAAGTGACAAAGACAGTAAGGGAGAATATGGAAAAATGAAGAAGGAGATCAAATACAATAATTAATAGTGACGTCATATTCTACTGGTAATAGAGCGCCGTGGGTGAAGGCTAATTTGAGGTTATCTTGTCTGGGATCCAGCCTGGGCAGTCAACCAGTCTTATCTCAATAATACTAATTGATGATGCTCACAAAGCAGGTTAGCCTCCTCTCATACATGACTTAATGATTGCGCAAAAACCTTCCCGTCCATTTAATGACAAGAGTCAAACTGATGTTTAAAAACAAGCAGCTTGTAGCGTTTTTAATGCGACTTCATATCAGCTGAGACCCAAAACCTTCTCTCACATTCGTCCGTGTTGGCAGCAACATCAAGCGTTCGATATCAGGTTTAATGTACTAACTCAAGGTGGGGGGTGAGGGAACCAGTAATAAGTTGTGCAACGTTTTCTCTGCTTAGGCTTGTTGTAATTAATGAGGGAGAAAATTATTAACACATGTGTGGATGTGGGTAACAGAGATGGTAGACCTGCAAAACAAAATTTAATTGTCTGTGCAGCAAATTTCACACTTCTTAAATAGTTTTGGCAACCAGACAAAGAATTTTTAAGACTTTAATTGTTTTGCACTGATTGATGATCTCTTCATGGTTGCTTTTTTTCATATTATACAAGTTTTTACTTGGCAAGATTGCATCTTTAGGATCCACTTTTTACCTTTTTCCTTCGTTTATGAGTTTCAGCTATTTTTAAACCTGTGTAATTATAACAAATCTATTCAACCGCTGCAGCAAGTGGACTAAGTTAGTTGTAATATAATGTAAAATTTAAGTGCGTGTTGAACAAATTGTTGTTAGTTAGGAGAAAATTAAAGGTGATTAAGCATTTGGAGGAAAAAGCTGAAGAGACATCTTTGCAGTTCAGGTTTTATCCTGGTAGAAGGTAATTTTGTTTTGTTGTTGAATTCTTTTTGAACTAATTGAGATCAAATACACTGAATCATGGACATATTTTTGGGTCCTGATGAGGCTTTTAGAACCTGCCACATAAAAAGAAATGGCATAAAGTTCTGACAATCTAATGAATAATTTATTCAATCAAATCTTTTGGAGGGAGGACTTTTACTGAAACTAAAGAAATTCCTCGTATAAACTGCACTGAATCATTTTAAAGGAGAAGCATTTTCAGTAACTGGGAAATAATTTAAAAAAGGTTGTCAGGAATAAACATTAGACTAGTGCAAGAATGCTTAAAGAAATTATGTCAATAATCTAAAAGCCTCTGTAGTGCTGTTGTTGATTGGTGGTTTTAGGGCTATTTTAATTCTTTTTTTCCCCTACAGGTGAGACGGTTATAATGAAAAGTAACATAAAATAAAACTATATAAAGAATAGCGTGAAAAGTTCAGTTTTGACAACTGGACGTGAAGTTTTCTAGAAGACATTTCACCTTTCATCCAAGAGGCTTCTTTAGTTCTAAAAGAGCACTGAGATCAGCATTAGTTAGAACTGAAGAAGCCTCTTGGATGAGAGGTGAAATGTCTTCTAGAAAACTTCACGTCCAGTTGCTTAAACTAAACTTTTCAAGCTTGACCGTGACCTGGATGACTGAAAACCTTCACATATAGATATAAAGAAAAATGTTCCTAAATAGAGAGCTGAAAAATACTACCAGAGATACAGTTTGTGTTGTATTTATGTACAAAAAATGAAAAAGAAACTCTATTAAAAAAGTAAAATGCACACAATCAGTATGTACAGATGTGCAAAATAAACAGAAAGAAAGTCACCAATTGAGCATAGAAGCAAAAAGGTAAAACATAAAGTGGGTGGTACATTAAAGTGGACTTTATGTCATGAAAAATATAAAGGAATTACTGCCACCCAAGTTACTTGTTTGCATGCCTCTCAAAATAGGTATTTTCATTTTTTCATAGAAAATATTCATATTTTTCTATATTAATCTACACCTGTAGTCCACGTGTTGGTATGGTGATGCAGAGGAGTGAAAAGGTAAAAGCTTCAGTCAGATTTATCTCAGACAGTGCAAGATAATTACCTGTCAAAACAGCGAAAGTATACTTTCCATCACCTCATATTTAGTATGTATTTCAGTTTCCTTCTGCTATTTTTTTTTTTTTATCAGTTGCCTAATTAGGAAAGTCTGGGGCATAATTATGAAGTACTGTAGTTCATAGGCTGGATGCAAAGTACAGAAAACACCTACTATTGATATACACTGTTCAGCCCTTTAAATGGCAAACATGATGTATTAACTGACTGCATAAACAAAGCAAGATTTCTAACGAATCTAAAAGTATGTTCAACAGATAAAGGACTTAATTTTAGTTTTAAAGAAAAGTAAAAAGTTTGGGGACTTTAACTTAAACAATACACAACTTTACCATCTACAACTGTTATCTCTGGTGTCCTATAAATAAGAGAACAATAAGGGGCTGTTGTCTTAGCGTCATAAATGTATTAATAGCCAGATCGTGGTGCTACTGGCTGCTTACCTTTTTTATTTTCTGTAAGGTTTAACAGGTTTTGTGTCCCACACATAGAAATACGTATATTAGTGCATTTTTTTTTTCCCTAAAGTTAAAATTGACCAAACCTAGACAGAAAGAGGTAAAAAAAACAAAAACATTCAGCCCAATTCCGAGCTGTTCAAGAGAGATTTAATCAATTTGAGTCAAATACTAAATGGCTAGTCCACAGCTTCCAAAGATCATCCTAAATAACTAATTTAGCATGTCATCCTTGGTGTTCAGGGAAGATTTCCTGCAGCAGTAATCAAAAACTCTCTGGCGATGACAACCTGTGACAGTATGGGACATCTGTGATTAATCTGTCTGCAGAGGTCTAGCAAGCCAGTTTTTAACTTGGTGGTTGAAATGTATGATTATTTCTTCTGATGGTGCCCAAAAGGTTAGTGCTTTGGACTAATACATTTTTTGCACTTGCATTTGTCAGTTTTTACACACCTCCAAAATTAAAGACGGAAATTTAGACTTGAAGTTTATGAGGGACACATCTGTTAAAAAATTACTTATTGCCCGTAAATGTAATTTAAACGTATTCATATTACAAATACAAACTTTATATAATTTTATGTGCAGTATTGGGTCAACACAACACACCTTTTAAAAGGGAAGAAAAAGGAAACGGACACAAATCTGAAAATTATCCAGATCAACGAACTGCTTTCAAATGTCTGTGGTTTCTAATTATTACATCAAGTCAACATTTTCGCTCTCTATTCTCAGTGTAAATACAGCTGCTGTGTGAAGGTCTGCTCTCAATCAAACATCCAATAAGTAAAAAGTGGAAAAGCTGCATTTTCAGTTTTTACTCGGAAATGGAAAACCTGTGAACCTACCAGCAGAATGATTGGATAAAAGCTGTCATTAACAAGCTGAAGGAAGTTAAGTTTGCAGATGGACACAACCTAAGTGAAGGATGTGAACGTATGGAAGGTCATGATCAGATGAGAAAAAAAAATAAAACGGTTTTGCTCAAAAGAAATCTTGTGTAGAGAAAAGAAATGTTACTTATCACCTCAAATATATCATCTCCTATGTAAACATGGTGGTAGAAGCATCATGCTATGGGGACTCAAAAGATTACAAAATGGGTGGAAACTAACGACCTAGCAGGAAAATAAACCTTAAGATTTAGTCAGAGATTATGTGTTTCTCTCACTTGTTTTCCATGTAACTCATTGCTTTGAACTTGTATTTAATTAATTCATTATTAGCTGGGTTATCCTTCATTTTGGTTTTGGTCAATAAGCTCATGCTCATTGTTATTTAAAATATCCATTTATCTCTATACGTCTGGTGTGGTTCTGTTGAAGCTTTGATCTCCAGCCTCCTCAATATGTGACTTTTAGGGCACTTTAGCATGTGATTTTTAACAATTGGGCCACAAGCCGGGGCGACCTCCCCCTCCTGCCCTCGCCCTGTGCGCGCCACTGTGAACTAGTATAAATGCTTCCTGAAGACACTGTAGAGGACCGATTTGCACAGATTTAGAAATGAAGTACAGTCTTTGAAGCAAGTGCTACTCCCAGAGAAACAATTCTGTAGTAAAACAGGTCTGTATATTACTTGTTTATTATTCTCTTTGACACAGAATAGAAAATCCTTAACAACAGCAAAGAAAAAGAACTGAAAAGTTGTTGTGATTATCTTGTATTTAAAATCACTACAAGTGGCTCCTATAAATTTTCTCCTTTTAGATTTCCGATGCTGAAATAAGAGCGGAGGAGTGAAGTGAGTGGAGTTTATTGTTCAGTCTTCAGCTGAGCGACCTGTGCGGTCTGCCAGCCTCTCCAACCCCGCTGGGAGGTTCAGGAAAACGTTCTGCTTCCGACATGAATCATGGATGAGTGTGCATGGGTGCTTATGTGTGTAATAGTGCTGAGTGTAACCATGGTACTCTAAGTTTAAATAAACCCATTGCTTTTAATCTGTGTTTAAATGTATGATACTAAAATATCAATACCCGTTTAAATATCGGTTATACACCTTGTCTCCTCACACCTTCTCCTCCCTCTCTCTGTTTCATCAATCACTTAAGCTCTCCCGCAGCTCACAGCAACGCTGGACCAATTAAAGCTTCTAATTGAGCCAATTAGCAATTAAACACTCAGATGCACCCAGAAACTCTGCAGGTCCTTCCAGGAACACTGCTCTCTGCCAGCATCCTGGCTTTTTACCAGAGATTCTCACTTAGAAGAGCGCTCGGCTGCCCACTCAGACTTGAGGTGTGAGTTTAGAGCGAGAGTTTCCACAGTGCCCGCTCCACCCCCATGAAAGTGGGACTATTAACGTCCACTTCCAGAGACTATTCGGTTCTCATGTTGCCTTTCCTGAAGGGTCTCTGTTGGCCCAAAAGAAGCTTTTTCATTAACACGACCTGTCTTCTCTCCATCTGCATTTTCACCTTTCATCTGCCGTTTGGCGCCCTCTTTTTT
>JAUZNJ010118776.1:0-22712 GCA_034780135.1 Jordanella pulchra | reverse complement strand
GCTTTTTCATTAACACGACCTGTCTTCTCTCCATCTGCATTTTCACCTTTCATCTGCCGTTTGGCGCCCTCTTTTTTTCCCACCATGCTCTCTTTCCTCATCTCTGCCTCTCGGCCTCGCCGTCTCTTTTATGTATGAATGTGTCTGAGTTTCTGCTGGCGAGGGGGCTCGGCTCAAAGCAGGCCAGCCTCTAGTCTCTCCATGGTTTAATTAGAGTGTGCATTGTGCTGCCCTGCTTCTCTGAGAGCATATATGTGCATCCAGACACACACAAACGAACAGAGGGACGCGTGGGCAGCACAACTAAGTCCACACTAAGGAGAACAAAGGCAGGCGGCGATATATTTTAGTCTGAAGCCACTGCACCACAAAGAGACAATGAGCAATTAAGAATGCTGTAGTTTGCGTCACAATTACAAAAGCTGAAAGAATCCATACTTTTTCCACGGTTATGTTTCCCTCCAAGATCTTGTTGTACATAAACTTTATTGTTACATGAAGGAGAATCACTCGTTTTATCCGCTCATCAGTCTATAGACTCCAATTATCTGCTGTCTTGCCTCAGGACATCTAACTCTCATAATATCTCTTTCAGATGGCTTTATTGGTATTGGGAGAAAAAAAGAGAAAACAACAACACAGAAATGTTTCAGCTGGAGCATTAATTCAGTTAATGAAGGCCTTAAAATGGATAATTATGGTGATCAAGCAGGACAGTGTGTAAAAGAGAGGAAGGTAAAATGATGAATTGAAAAAGCGATAATTATTTTGTTTTCCTGCATGTTTTCTTATGAATGTGTTTGTATGTAATTTTCTGACCTACATTAATTGTTGACAGTGTTGTATCAGGTCGTCTCTGACAAAATCTAGTCCTACTGTAAGTTTAGTTCAGCTGTGTCACAATAAAACCATCCATTATTATGGAACTCTTATTTTAATTAATCTTTTTTTTTATAAAATGTATTTTTACACCTGACACAATTAGGATATTTATTTATTTAGTTATTTATCACCAAATTTAATTAGAAACAATTTAAAAATTATGGTCAGCAACTTGAGTAAGGGATATATTGCTATACCAGCTATCATATGTATAGATATTTTCTGACCTATTTATTGACACCATGTAAATAAAACAGAAAATCTAATTCTCAAAAGTCCTTTTATACTTTTCTATTGAGAGATGTCTTTAAATGTTTAGGTTGAATGTCCATATGTATAGTTCTTAAAGAATGAGTACTTTTGAGCTTACCATATTTTCTGTTAACTTTTAGATTTGCAAAATGAGGAAATGTGGAGATTTAAACAGTCAAGGCCTTAAAAGGAAATATATTATTAGACCTAATGTCAGAATTACCTCTAACCATTGGATGACACTCTGCAATCCCATGTTATTCCAGCATATTATCTACTATGCCTCGTGCATTTATTGACTCTGGTTTTGTTACATGAAGATTAGAAAATTCCCACTTTAAATTACATGAATGGTTGTACTCTGCGTGGGCTTTCATTCATCTGTGGGTCAGTAAAGGCTTACTAAATGCATCCTTGTTCTGCGTACAGCTAGAAAATGTCCCGGCTTGTTATAAGCTGCTTACTGGAACACATTATTGACCTTTGACCTTTCCAGGCAGGGAAAGGATCACCCTAATCTCAAGCCTCTGCTCTCTGTCCACTCTGTCCACTGTACTTTATCTGCAAAACCAACCCTAAAGCATCCAGGAAATTAATAACCATAAAAATCCAGGAATCACTAGTAAAGTCTTTAGATGAGGAAATGCGAAGTGGCTCAGCTTCGTGCACTGGAAAACTCTACTTCTTAGTGGAGATTTGCCTGTGATATGAATGAATGAGCTGCCATGTTAAACACAGATCAACTAGGAAGGATTTGGTCGTGATGCACATCTCGCCAGCTTAGAGTGAATAGTTCACAGTTTTCAAGCAAAATATATCAGATATGTGGATTCAGCGCTAAGTGCTTTTGAGTCTTACAAAGTCCTGATCATGTTATAACAAAAAAAAACCCTGAAAAGAACAAAATAGTGAACAGGTCAAATGTGCACCAACTTACAATACCTGGCTATTTTAAGTGTTGCATTTTCTCCATACATACTTAGAGCATCTATTTTTTGTATTTTCTTTGGTAGATAAAGCAAAATGCATGGATTGGGTGGAATTAACCTGAATTTAATCTGAATTTTGAAATGAATTTAAATTATATTTCAGTTATCTTTAGGAGTAAAACTAGAAAAAGTTGGATTTTTTTTTATGATTGTTATGATATCCAGACAGCGTCATTGCACAGCATGCAGAGGTATTATCCTGTAGATGAAGATATGTTTCTATCTGCCTATACCGCACAGATAAAGCAAATATCTCAAATTGTTACTATTTCCCAATTTCTTTAGCTCTTTATGCACAAATAGAAAAAAACGTTACAAAATTACAAAACTCCCTCACACTGACTATTTTTTTATTTTAACTTTGAGGAACTTTTAATGATCAAGCTACAATTTTTGGTCTCAGGCTCGGTTTTCTTAGTTGCTCCTATAAGTATATAAGGAAAGAATAAAAAATTGTTGGTACCCCTCATTTAATGAAAGAAAACGATCTATAATGGTTGCAGAAATGACTTGAATGTGACAAAAGTAACGATACTGTATATAAAATTCTATGAAAATAAATAAACAGTTAGACAAGTCAAAGACAACCAGGCTCAACAGAGTGTTGTTTAAAAATAAACTCATGAAAAGTGGTCTGGACAAAAATAATGGGGCCTCTTTAAAAAAAAAAAAAAAAAGGTGACCAAGGGTGTTTTAAATCATGGTGAGTTCATTTATTTACATCACCTGTGTCTACAAACTTGTAAACTTTTGTTGTTTGGGGACATGGTGTGCACCGTACTCAATATGAACCAGGCGTATTGAATGAAAGAATCGTATCAGGGTAAGTTTGATGTTCTTGGGACTGAAGTTTCACATATAATTCAGAAATGTAAAATCATTTGAAATATTAAATCAACAAAACAGCCCAGAAAAATCCCCTAAAGAGATTAAAGGTGAACATTAAGTTCAAAGAAAATCAGTGTCAGTTCAAACCACCCATCACTGTTTAAGCCAAAGTGGACCTAAAAATGGAATGAAAACTTAATGGTGTGATTCTGGAGAGAAATGTGCTGCCCAGTGTCAGAAAGCTTGGTCTCAGTTACAGGTCATGGGACTTGCAACAGGATAATTACCCAAAATGTTCAGCTACAAACTCCCAAGAATTACTAAGAAGAAAGCACTGAGCTTTTCTGTAGCAGCCTTCAATGAGCCCTGACCTGAAACTCTATTCAGCATCTTTGAAAGGAGCTGAAACATGCCATGTGGAAAAGGCACTCTTCAAACCTCAGACAAGTGGAACAGTTTGCTCGTGAGGAGTGGGCCAATATACCTGCTGAGGGGAGAAGAAATCTCACTGACAATCACAGGAATAGTTTTATTGCAGTGGTTGCCTCAGAAAGTTGTTCAACAGTATATTAAGTTAAGGGTAATGTTATTTTTGCCCAGGCCATGACTTTACTTTAGCTAAGAAAATATCTATTAAAGCGTGTTTGACAAGTAATGTCTAACTTTTCTTTTTTAATTTTCATAGAAATGTATTTTTTATGACTTTGGCTAAAAATAGGTTATTTCTGTGACCTTTGTGGAGTTTTCTGTTTTTAAATAAGGGGAACAGTTTTTATCCATATGTCTAACTGGAATGTTTCAGACAGTAGTAATCAATGCACTGATCATTGATTACACAGAATCAGTATTAATATTTAAAAAAATATCAACATGCCAGATGAATATTTTAGAGATACAGTATGTTAGAAAATACAGACCTTCTTAACCTTATCCACAAAGTCACATCCATCTCTCTTTTTCTTTTATTTGTTTCTTGGCTTGTTGTCACACTTTGATTCCCACTTATTAAACATCCACTAAACGGCAAGGATGATTTCCAAGACAGGATGTATCACAAAATAAGGGAAATATTTAGTTTCAGTAGAAAACAAATACTTATTTTCCAGTAAGGCCAGAATCAACCAATTTCAGGTTTAATATAATAAACACAGGGGAGGTTTAAGTTTCAGGATCTCGAAGGTCAAAAGAACAGATAAAACACCTCCCAACTGTAAGATAAAACATCTCTATGTACAAGGAAACAAAAGGGGAAAATATATAAGAAACTAAGATTGCAACTTCTCACTTCCACTTTAAGTCAAATACCTTTTTAAGATGTATGCAGTTACACAGAAATAACACCAAGCAGCAGATGTCGGAAAAGGTTCCAGACAATGCCATAGCAAATCAAAGCTCACTGAAAAAATGAACATCATATTAATCAAGCAAAGTTTCAGGTTGTATTTTCTGAAAGTTTTGTATCATTTACAACTTGTTTGTGCTTTTTATATATTTTTGTTGTCTTTGTTTAATATTAAAACAAAATATTTTTGGTTATTTTGCATTTTTGACGAGAAGCACATGGGAAATATCTTCAAACCGGGTCTCAAACTTAAATTGGGCTTTTTGTAGTTTTAATATTTGAGGGTAGTGAGACATTACTTTAGATATTATACTGTATGCCTGAGCAAATTCTTAGTCATCTGGCACTTAATTTTTTAAAAAAAAAACCTTTTAACACCCAACCTGTAGTTGAAGCAATAATATTTTCAAGCACATAGCGGCCCATCTCCTATAAGCTCATTCCAGGTTAGATTCAAATCAGTGACTCAGCTGTCGTTTTCTCCTGGGTCATAGGAGTCTGTTGTTTAACATGTTTTTTTTGTGTGTGTTTGGCCATTTGAATTATGATGAGGCTGCTTGTGTAACCTTTAAGGAATGAGTTCAAGGACAGAGTTCTGTATGCTTAGGAGCTAAAAACTGCAATTCTTCCCCTCTAAGTAATGGCTTTTCTCTTTTACAACCAAGGCTTTCTGTACCCCCCTTTTAGATATGCCCTCTATGTCCAATGCCTGAACATTTGGGATAGTTATAAACACAAAATTCATCCAAAAACTCAAAATAATGACAGGTGGGTCATTGATTTTCATCTGATTTGGAATGTGCTTAGGAGGATGGGTGTCCAAGATGCTTAAAAACATCAGCACATTTAGCTCTAGTGCAGCATGTTTTAGATGTGTCTTAATCACACCTGATTCAAATGATTGCATTACTTCCTTGGCAGCCATCAAATGATGCAATAGCCCGTAGATCACCCTTTTATTCAGGTCAGGTCTGTGGAGGCAGTGAAAAAACTAAAACATGTAGGACGGTGGGCCCTGAGGACCAGGGTTAAGAACCATTCTCAAGTGCAAGCCAACAGAACTGATAAAGACTTCTTAATTGATGTCAAAATGTTTTCAGAAAAACTAACTGTATGTCCGGTTCCCTACATTTGAAGCTTGTTTTGTGAAGGCTTTGACAAGCAATTTCATGAATCTTCAACTCTGTGCTGCAAGGCCTACATTACTGCAGCAAGCAAACCAACCAGACATATGTCATGGTACCATAAGTCAATTAGTCATGTAGAACTTTCCCTGTTGTGATACTGAAATACTTCTATTTTCTTCAATTTCTTGTGCAGTAAGAGCTTTTTCTCAGCTCATGGCCAGCAGGCATCTCATTGGCACACTCTCATCTGTGTTATGAGTGCTACTTATATGTTGTCAGGCCATTGAAAGGAATGATTCAGGTCTAAATTGAAACTAAAATTAGGATGTGTCTACAATGTATAATCTTAGTGCCATGGATATTGCTCTGATGAACAGTCAATAAAATGTAAGACAGCACCAAAGATTTTTTCATATTTCTTCAAATCACTCAATTCTTAAATATAGTAATCAGCATGATAAGTGTGCCCAAAATAAACTTTGCTTTTCCTTTATCTGCTTAATGCTGTCTCTAGATTTGGAAAGTCCTCTAATTTCATAGCTTGTTTGCTCAGCTTGGCAACAGTTAAAAGGAAAAGCCAGAGAATATATTCTAGTTTCAGTTGTGCTTTAACCCTTCTTCTCTGTTTTTCTTTCTCATCTGTCTTCATCACAGTTTGTTTCTAAACTCTCTTTTCTTCTGTTTCTCTGTCTCATTCTGCAGGATCCTTCATCAATCCAATTATCCGGACTTCGTGAGACGGATAGGCATGGAACGGAACAGAACCATGCCTGAAGAAGTGTTTTGGATTCCCTCTAATCAGAATCACCACTGACCTGGATATCACACTAAGGATCAGTCCTCCCATCACCCTAACATCTCCCTTTTTTTCCATCATACCTTCCACCTGGTGTTTATAGAAGAATTCATCTGATTTCGGTGTTTTATCTTGTAATGGTTTACCTTCTTCACTACTGGTCCGAACTGACTACTAGCAAGTGGCTGAGCGCTTTGACTCCAGCCATGTACAACCCTCCACTAACTTTAGAAAGAAAGAGTCGACAGGGTTTGTTATGCAGGACAAGGCCCTTTAGATTTATGACAGACTGCTGCCTGATGTCTTTGCTGGGCCTCATCTTGTTCTTCAGTCTGGCCTCTTGCCAGAGAATGGATCCTTCTAAGCATCCCATAGTCAGCACCAACTATGGCAAGCTCAGAGGTGTCAAGAAAGACTTGAACAATGAGATTTTAGGCCCTGTAGAGCAATACCTTGGAGTGCCCTACGCCACGGCGCCCATCGGAGACAGGAGGTTTCAGCCTCCAGAAGCTCCAGGATCCTGGCAGGAGATCCGAAATGCCACCCAGTTTGCTCCTGTTTGCCCTCAGAACGTCCACGGTGTGCTACCAGAGATAATGCTCCCAGTTTGGTTCACGGATAACCTGGATGTGGCAGCAGGATACATACAGAACCAGAGTGAGGACTGCCTCTACCTCAACATCTACGTGCCCACAGAGGATGGTAAGTTAACCTCTTGAAGTAAAGGGTCGGTTGATATGGAAAATGGGCCAAATGTGTTTGTGGGGGTGATAGTTATGACTATCTTTTACTAAGCGTTTTCCCATTGCTTTTTGTGTCTTTGCCTTTCAAGCCATGTTAGCTTAAAAGGTTCTTGTACACACACAAGGAGAATGCATTTTCACCATCAGCCTATTGGTAAAGAAAGCAGACCCCTCTTTTTTGGTCTGAATTATTTTTTATGTTTGAGATTTGTTTGTGAAAGATGTAATGTTGATGAAAATAAAAAATTTCAGGCTAAAACCAAGGTTAATTTTAGGCTATATTTTAAAGATATAAAATTGACATCTACTTTATACCTTCAGTTACATTTTGAAGGCTGTAAATAGCATTTTTACAAGCTACTTTTTTTTAACAATTTCATTTAAGAGATTTCTTTAATCCTCTCTTTTTTTCTTTTTTTTTTATAAATCTTTGTGAAAGCAAGAAGTTCCTGTAAATGCAAAGACTCCCAAGCGGTTTTAGTTTTTGATCATAATGTTCCTGTACTACAAGCAGATTTTTAAAAATGCAAGGATGGAGCATTCACCATCTGGCTAGTAAGTGTCATGTTATGTTTCTTAGCATTTTCAGTTTCTTATGAACTTTCAGCTATGAGTTTCAGGTAAGAAAGCATCAGTATCTGGACCAGGGTTATTATAGGTTACTGAAACTAACAAAAAAACTGCAATTAATAAGAACTGTAAATAAAAGGGAAAAACCATATATATTGTTACTAAAACAATATTATGTGTCTATAAAACTAACTAAAACATACTAAAATTGTATATAAGTTTTCTTCTTTGTTATTATCCTGTTTTTTTTTTTAGCTTTGCATACTAATATGAAATGTTATTTTTTCTGTTTTCTTCCTCAGGATTCGGTTAAATTCAGCTTTAATCAATACAGTTTTTGAAAATGGTATACTATTTTGTGTGGGGTTTTTTTGCCTATAAGTAAAACGTCTCACAGAGCATATTTTTTAATACTCTTTTTTAATACCTTTTTTAATCTTGTGCCTAAAAATGAATGGATGAACAACAGTAATACCAATGAAAACTAAAAACAAATTGGAAATAACTGAATTAGAGAAAAAAATGGTGCAATTAAAAAAAATAACTATAATGAAAAATACAAAAGTATTATATCCTTGGAAAATAAAGTTTACTTAAACATAAGTAAAAAAAATAACCAGATTTTTCTTTTTCTTTTTTTAAGTTAATTCACAAAACAACAACTTTTTAAAATCAAGCTACACGATGGTTTCAAAGCTAAACGTTTTAAACTTGTCCTATTTGCAGTTTCTGCAGTTTAGAATACTTTTACAAATGTACTGATGAGATTGAAACTTAAAGCAACGCTTTACAGACAGCATTTAAGATGGTAGTGAAGATGTTACAATTGAACAAAAACTGCAGCATGTTAATCTGTAAACATATGGCTGTTAGGCCATAAAAATGATTTACAAATTAGCATAATAACTGAAACTACTAGAGCTACAGCAATCAGAGATTCATGGTTTATCTCTGTTCTCCGGTAAGTTATTTTACCTCTTTATTTTACCTGTCTTTTTGTTTTAGAGCTACAATGCTAGAAGATATAAGAATAATATTGAAAAGTTGCTTTTTCTGCTATTCCACCCATCAGCAGTCCTTAAATATTCACTAAAGGGTAAAAGGTTGATACAGCGGACGCTGTAAAAACGTTGATTTAAGCAAAGATAAAATATAGTTAGTTCCACAGAAATTAAACCACAAAAAAAGTCATTGTTGTCAGTATTTCCCATTAGAGCCTAGTTTTAAGTAAAAATTGTATTTTTGAGTTTTTTACAACCTATTCAAGAGTTAGAGCTGAACTCCCCCATAAACCAGTCAGTCTCTGCTTGAAGTGCATTTCTAGGTGCGTCTCTAAAAAAGGCTTTAGTTTTATATTTTCTGTATGCATCACTAAATGTAGATGTCTTCAGATTTGTTTTACTTTCACTCATCTTGAGTGTGTTTCTCTGTTTAAGAAAATGTTGAGTAGACAGCATTTTAAAACAGACTGCTGGTTGTCTGATGTTTGATCATTTTTCACATGCAATCAGAACACCGACGTTTTAGTTTTCTAGTTTTAGTTCATTTATAGTAAAAAAAATACATCAGTCACATCAATTCCAAAAGACAGTAATCTTATCCTAATCCTCTCAATTGTAATGAGATAAAAAAAATGTTTTTATTAGCTACATTGAAAATATATGGAAAAATACAATGGAAGGCAACTTAATTTCATATTTAAAGAAAACAGTCTGTAAATTCCTATTTTGACAGAATTTACCTGTAGATCTAAATATAACCTCTATGAATATAATGCAGGACTTGGCTTCCAATTGCAGTTGTGTCAAAAAGGGCGTCGGGAGTAAAACCTTTAGCCAAAAATGTGAGCAGGTCATAATGACTGGCAATGGTGACTCCTGAATATGGAAACATCTAAAAGGACACAAACATCCAAATTAAATTCTCTAAATTAGCTTCTAATGCTACTGATTATTTTACATGTTAAAAAAAACCATGAGAAACAGAGGACACAGTAAGGATACATATAATCCTAAAACAGTACAAACAGTAGATATATATGTCAAATTTCAGCATGCACTAAAGTCCTAATAATTAGACATAATTCCATGATATTTGGTTTGATTAAAACTTCCTTTGAGACATATTTTTAAAGTCTTGAAAAGAACATATAATATGAAATAATTAACATTATTTGTATAATTGTTGGAATACTAATATCAATTGGATTCCTTTTTTGTATTTATTTTGAACTAGTGGCCTTTATTTATAGAGCATCTTTGTAAGTCAGTGATTTACGCTACATCCAATCATTCACACACTGATGGTGGCAACAGCTGCCCAGGCAAGGCTGCCATTCACAGGCAACACTGTGCCCTCCAACCTTCATCAGTGGGTAATACGAGTGAAGTTTCTTGCTTAAGGACACAACGACTGAGCCAGAAAAGGCCTGATTTTGAACCGACAACCCTTCCATTGCAGGGTCAAACTCCTGCATCCTTCACCACTGTGAATCTTTGAATCAAAACATGTCCTGTCACATTCTGTCACATTCTTAAACTGGTCTTTACTGTAACAGTAAAAAATAAATAAATAAATAAGCTGAGGTCCAGAACTACAATTTATTATGGTGTTTAGAAACAGATTTAGTTTAAAAATCTTAATTTTTTTTCACTGTTTCAAATCCTGCATCTAAATTAAAGCTTTAAAAACACACAAAAAATTACATTTTGGAAAAAAAATCTTTTTGTTTGTTGTTGAGGGTCGTAGATATTGATTAATAACTTTTTTCCTTTTTGTTACAGCAAGACATCCAAGTTCTTCACTTGATCTGTTTATGTTTTACTTTGACACTACATTCAAAAACAGAAGAGATAAGCAGTTAGCAGTTTGAATTTCACATAATGAGTTTGACAGGGATGCGTTGGAGTCATAATTTTCCTAATCGAATTCCAGGACAGAACTCATAATATGATATTATACAGCAGCTTCTGTGTTCAGGCACAATTTAGTAAAAGAAATATAGCATATTAATTTTTTTTTCTTTTTTTTACATTAACTTATAGTTATTTACACTGATTTTGCATCTTCAAATAGGTATAAATATATGCTTTTTAAGCCTAATATCTGTTCTTTTACGAAATCCTGATCAGGGCTTTGAAGACTTAAGTAACAGACATATTTTATGGAAAACATTAATTACAACAACAAAAACAGTAAAATGTAATTAAAAAGCACTATTCAATATGTGATAAATCATAAGAACTTTGTAAAATCTATAATATCATTTAGTGCTGTGAGAGGGAACCAAAGTTGTGGCTGAATTTGTGTTAATCTAACTGCCCTCTGCACTGCTTTGATGATTTATATAGAAAAATGTTTGATACTTGACTCTTCTCTCATTCTTTTTGTGTGTCATGAATCCTCTTCTGTTCATGCTGTGGAGATTTTATGTGCCGAGGCACAGCTAACTGTGAGTGCAATAAAAAAATAAAAATATTTCCATCTGTTCGATAGATCTGATAGGAAGTCTCTGAGCTTGCATCAGGCCCCTGCCTCACAGCACAAGGTGTTTGATAACTTGTCGAAAACTTGATGTTTTTTCTTTATCTTATGTGTAAGCTTCACAAAACCTAAGTTTCTTTTTTCAAAGTAAGTTTTCTTTTTCTTTTTTTAGTCGATACAAGTTCTGCTAGCAGAAAATGTAGTGTTTGATCTCTGAGTCAATTTCTAAAAGGGAATATATATGCTCTACAGATACCACTGAATCTGAAAAGGTGGTGTGATTACAAAGAAAAAAAAAGATTCTGGATTTATCAACATTTTCAGTGAGTCACAATCTCTGTATGCACCTCTGTGTATGAAACATTTGCCCTGCAAGCAAAGCAACATGCTCATGCCATACACTAACACTGCACAACTCCATGAACACACCGCCCCCATGGGAAAATATGATATTGGTCCTGTTATGCTGCGGAGCAGGAGGAGGGGAACCTCTCAGAGCTGAGCGGTGAGATGGGTGTAGTTAAATACAGGGATAATACTAAAAGAAAGAAAAATCAGTTTGAGGCTTCAAGAGACCTGTGACCTGGGCAGGGGTTTCACCAAAAAAAAAAAAAAAATCAACCCTGAACATGTTTCCAGTCCCAGAAAGCAAGTGTAAAATGAAATCTTATTATATTTGTGTGCAACAACAGCTCAGTAATATCTAATGGAGAATCTGAGGTAAGGTTGAGATTGCTTTACTCTGCAAATTTAAAGGGCGATGAGTGTATATGCATGGTACTTACTGGCAAAAGTCATCTCACGACTATCGTCAACGGAAAAAAACAAAACAAAAACAACTTCCACCCAACTCAGTTTATTGTATTCCTTAAAGTATCTGTGTTATTAAATTTGGTTTTCCTCTCCTAACTCCAAGTTTTCTTTCTCTCCTATTACTTGACAGCTCTAGTATTCTTACACCTTCCCCTCCCCTCCAACACTACATTTTTGAGCCCTCAACACCTCATCAAGGCCACCCTCAGCTTCTGGGGCTCAAACGGCATACAGAGCTATACATCACAACCAGTTCTTCACCTTAGTTTTCAGAGATGCTGAGAAAATGTAAATGTCAAACACAGAAGTATATACAGTACATACTGTGCCAGCAACTTGTTTACACATCCTGCTGCTGGTAAAAATGTCACACAGATGTAAAGCGGATTCTGAAAAATTAACACAAAGCTTCTCCGTATTCCTTAAGTGTTCTCACCGCTGCCAAAAATCCTTATTAGTAAAGTGTGTGCAGGTTGATCTCTTTGTATTCCACCCTTTTCTTTATTTCCCATTCCTCCCACACTTGTTTTGAATATTGCATTTGCAGTTCCTGTCAAGAATAGGACATTGAGACTTTGGTACATTCGAAAGAGAAACAAAAATAACAACAGTTTTTTGGCCCGTAGTGAAACTGAGCTTGTCACATAGTATGACAGATATAGTTTGAGAATGTTCCAGTTTCTATCGCTGTGTTCTTCAATCTCTCCTAGCCTCTAGAGGCTTCGTTGTTGTATCCTTCTTTTTTAGGGCACCCTTTAGACAGAATCCTTAAAAACCCTCCTCCAGTTTTAAGTGGATTAATCCTGCTGAATTACTTCTTAATGCTGCCATCAGTGCAAAAGCAAAAATAAAAAAAAAGTGGGACAGATGTATGTTTACTCATAGAGAAACAAATTCTGTGCCATTTGGTAATTACTAAAGGCTCTTTGATTTATGCTTAAGTGTTTAGCATGTTGCAAAAAAAAGCCATGTGTTATTGTGTTTTCATTAATACCATCCCACTCATGAACTAATGTGTTGATTTTAACACTTAAACATAAAAATAAATAAAAGACAATACTTGTTTTAGTACAGGTTTTAGTCATTATGGAGTTTAATTCATGAATGACAAATATTTTCTTTTGTAAATGATTTTGAATGTTATAGTAAAATTACCAAAATGCACAATCACTTTCTTGCCAACAGATGTTTAGATCAATTGAAAAATGTATTATTGAGACTCTCTGATTAAAAAGGTAGTGAAGCAGATAAAAGCAGCATATTACCTGCAGTTGGCATAAACACTATTTTTCAGTGTCTTTATGATTCTTTGAGTCATAATGACATTTTTATAAGGGAGTCATGCTAACACCCTCTCAGAAGAAAGCCATCAGCTAAGTAGACCACAGCCTGTTCAAGAGGGAATTTCCATCACATACAACAGAAATTTAAAGCCCTCTTAGCAGTTTGGTGTTTTATTTCAAAAATCTCCTGATCTTATCAGCTGTAGTTTAAATTTACGTTGTGATTATGTTAAACAGAGATTCCTGTTGATGCATTTTATTCATGCAGGATACTTTAGTATAATAATACATAAAAATTGTAACAATTGTCCTTGCTTTCATGCTTATGCCATCTTATTTTTTTATTATTTACACCTAGTCAACCAAGACAGCTTTCAGAATACTTTTCTTTTTTTTTTTAACAGATGTTATATTTTCACTTTTTTAAAATGTATTTACAGATTGATATATTCAGATCTTGTTTATTCATTTTTTATGTTCTTTTTATATAAATTTTATGTTTTTATTTAATTTTTTTTTTTTCGTCTGTGCTTTCAGATTACAATTGTATAAAGATTAGTGGTGGGAAATTACAGAGTCTGTAATGAATTAATCGCATTTTAATTAAAACCTAAATATTAACAAAATAAACCACCTTTTCAATTCAAAAACATCAGTTATTGAATAAATATTTATATAAGCACAACACATATATTTATTTTATTTGTTATTATTTCATTTTAAACATGTTTAATATTTAATCCACATGCAGTTTAAGAAGCATTTTTACCAAACCATTTCTTATTCTGAAATATTTTTGTGAATAACAATTTCTACTTTTTAAAAGTAGAACTATGTTTAAGTAGAGCTACTTATAAAAATGTTTGTGACTGTTGCTTTGATCATCACTGTATCTGAAAACAAAGCCAAATAAAGGCACCCTCACCCTCTCTGCTACATTATATTTGACCAAATCTTGACACATGTCTTCTAATCTCTTCTCTATTATTCCAAAACCCAACCCCTTCCTCTTACAAATGCTGCTGTTATGGAGAAAATATTCCTTGTAGAGAAAAAATATGTTCTTTCTTAATTAATTCTTCTGATTCTAACACCTTTAGCTAGTTCTTACCAGTCTGTTAGGATTCATTGGGACATCCTTCTCTTTCTGACCGTGCTGTTGTTTATTACCTCACAGTCTGCTCTGTCTCTGATCGCGTCTCAGCTTCTGATGCTAACCCTTCTATATCCGTATTTTCTCTGACATTTTGCTGCATCTGCATAGAGATGCTCAGCCTCTCTTTCCTCACCATAATTTTTCTAGCCGGCTTCGTGTTATTTTCACTGCAGTCGGCTAGAGAGTTTGCTAACTAGCTAACTAGTCCTCATCTGTTTCTATATATGTAAGAAAATGTAATTAATTGCATTCATTTTTTTAATGTGTTAAAATGTTTCCAATCAATTAACTAGTTAAAGTCCTGCCCCTAATATCGATACATCGAGCAATTAGGGCTGAACAATTTTGTTATAAATCTAAATTGCGATCATTTTTAACCATGTTGCAATTAGGATTTTATTTCAATTTTCATTTGAACTAATCCCAAGCTTGTAGACATTTCTGGTTTCTTTTATTAGCGTCAATGCTTGCTTGTCCAGAGTTCATTGTTGCAGGACTGCACTATGACTGTGAAAAGGTGCTTACTTCTATTGGAATACATAGATCTGTGTGCTAGCTGCAACTCTTGGCAAACCCACTTTGTTTATCACCGGCACCTAAAGGGCTGCTCTGCATTTCGCTTGTCAAATCCAGTGTGTTTAGAATTGAGTGCCTCTGTGTTTTTAAAACTGTGTTTCATAAAATTGCAATTATATTGCAATCATTTCTTAAAATAGGCTGTAAACATTACATCGATCACATTAATCGAGCTATTAGTTGCCATTAAGCTAAAACGAACTAGCTTTTGCATGACTTTGGCTAGTTGTTAGTTGATGTCCTAGTTGAAGATTTGCAACTGTGTGCAAACCTTCTCTATGTATAGTTTCTAGCTCATCTTTGAGTAGTTATTACTTCACTCTAAATTGTATTTAGCTTTATTCTAAATTAATTCTTGATTCTGAATAGGTATAAAATAGATTCCACATTATATTTGCTTGATCTAAATTGTTATTAGCATGACTGGCTAATTGTTAGCCTAATGTTTGGTGTCTATAAATAGCTGTTGAGATTGTTTCAATTCCAACTTTACTTTAGAATTTTATATGGGTCTTGAAAAAAAAAAGTTTGTCAACATCTAAGTTTAAATAAATTTAAACATAGTGATGCATTTTGTAAGATGCTAGGAGGGATCAACCTACCGAAATGTGTGATGTATTCTGTTCTGCTTTTAATGTTATTTTTCCTACCCTGTAGATAGTCATTTATTGTACATAATACTCCCTGTAACCTTCCCCCTTCATATATTATGTTTTACCACCTGAAGCTGGTGATGGATGGTCTTGAATTTTCACTAGTGGAAGCAAGAAAATTAACGCCATAGTTCAACTATTATGTGTGGTGTTAATTATTACCCATCTTGTTTCCCTTTGCTTTGCTTCTATAATAATATTATGTTTAAGGCCCAAGGGTAACTAGCAGGGTGCTCCCTCACCAAACAGAGGGAGGCTGGGGTCTCCATTGGTTCCCTTAGAGACAATATCCCATAAATCATAGAAAAAGGTTTTCATGTGGCTCCTGCGGAGTCACGCTGAATCGATAGACGAGGCAGGAAAAAGGAAGGACTGCCACCGCCCCCGGGCTCACAGAAAAAGCCATGCTTCTCTCAGCAGTCAGCGACATTAACACAGAGCAAGCCTTCATGGTGAAGCTGAGCTTAGTGTAAACGCATAAATGATAGCCGGTATGAAGGATCCATTATTTGGAGGCTATCAATATAGCACCACATCTTTGCTTTTTCCAGCTCTTTAATCACATTGAGGAGAAGGATTTTAACCCTTTATTAGGCTTTTTGGAACAATTAGAGATGCTTAGAAATTAGTTGATGAAACTGGGATGCTTGCAGATATTCTATCAACGTCTTGAACCATCTTACCACCTTTTTAACCAACCTAATCTGTGGCAAGCTGAGGTTTTATACCAATAAACTGCTACAAAATCCCCTTTAAGATCTTCTTTCTGTTCAATTAGTCCCCTCAAGTGGGAGCTGCATTGGTTTTGCCAGAAAGCCCTTTGAGGTTTGAACTGCTAACCTCAGCGTTGCCAGTGATGTGCTCCTTTGGCTGAGCTGTAGGGAGCAGAGAGCCTCATAAATTATTCTGTCCAATACTTCATCTATCTTCATGCATCAAGCTCAAACTCCCGAGTCTCCCCATCTTGCAATATTTCAGTTTTCTGAGGAGATTCATCAAGAGAAGTTCAATACTAATACAATAATGCTCACAGTGTCCGTGGGGCCATGCTGCAGCATTGTCAAAAGGGCCAGAGTTGAATAAAAACAAAGAGATAAATAATAAAAAGAGAGAAGGGGGGTGCCAGCAAGCAGCAGTGGAAATATGATACACATTCTTTTTAATGTCAGAGAAATCCTTGATTATTCTCTTCTAGCATTTTCTTTTATATCAGCACTCTCTCCAGACACCCTCAGTTGATACGTGTACAAAGATAGGAGGAAGGAAAGGAAATATAGATCATACATCTTCCCTCAGCCAGAATACAACTCGCCTAGAATGAACTATTGCTAGAACATGCAGCTCATGCATCCTTCATCACATACCCTACAGTTTTTATTAGTTGGAGACTGCAACTGAAAGACAAACTTCAGTATTTTATAAAATAGTCAAGGATATCCCAAGAAGAAGAGTCTAATAGAAGCTAGGGGTCTAAAGATGAGGTGGGAGATCAATTTCTTTATAGTTTTCTTGTCCAGCTATTGTGAACTGCTGTGGAGTGCGACTTAAATGTTGCACTTCAAATAAAAAAATGTTTTTCTTTTCTGTTCTTTTGCTCATTCTCATGGTTGTACAAGGCAGAACACTGCAGAAAAATCTTTGTCTTCACTTTCCGTGCTTCCTGTTCATTAAGGCAAACAAAAATCATACCAAAAAGAAAAGATGCTGTTTATTATAATGTCTGAAAAGGCACTTTTTTATTCAGTTGTGTTTTATTTTGATGTCATAAAATAGCCAAAAAACATATTTTGAGACCAGAGGTCAGTTTCATCAGACAGTGTTACGCGTTCCTGTTGGGGCAACTTAACAAGCTTTAACAGACCTACTATGACTGTAGGAAGGATTTTAATTGATGTCACCAACAAAATTGTCTAAAGGTACTTCACCAAAAAAAAGGTCAATTTTATCCAATTAAACTGAGAAATTTATATGTGCATGTTTTTCAATCTGATAATAGTTAACTAGTAATTCAGTCAAGTTTAGATTTTTTACAGGAACTAGCCTTCCTTAGAAACAAGTTCATCAAAAAAAGTACCAGCCACTAAAAAAGATACAAACCACCATTTGTTATAAACATATAGTTAATACATTTGTAATCTTTTTACAAGATTAAAGTTTTTACAAAATTATTTGTTTAGTGAAAAATATTACTTTTTGATTTATTTGGAACTTATTTCCTTGTTTTTTTGTTCTTTTTTTTTTTACAATTCTTTTGTGATATTTCACTGGTTGTGAATTACTAACCCGTCCTGGATGTACCCTGCCTCTCATCCATCAACTTTTGTGGGTTGATAAAATTTTCTAACCTTTTCATAAACTTACCCACAATTCCTTCCCTGCTCAGTATAAGAAATTTGGTACTAAATACGACCTGGTTTTAAAGCCACGTTTTTGCAGGTTCCTTTTTAAAGATGTGGCTTAATTTTCTGTTTATGGACGACCAATATGGAGCCACATTGTCATGTTTCTTAAAAAAAAAAAATATTGTGAAGTAAATGTCTGTATTACTTCTTTTATTTAGTGCATTTCTTAAAAGGAGGGGAAGGTTTATCTTCACAAATTAGAATATACATCTTAGTATTCTTACAATTGTTGTCCAAAAGCTATTGTAAGAAATGCTAACACCTTTTATGTTTAATTTGCATTTATTTGCAGTGAGTTAAATTAAGTGAATATGAAGGCTAAGTGGTGATTAAAGGCAAGGCTAACTTTGAAGCCTTTAAAAATATCACTTGCAGCATATTGATAGTAGAATAAATGACAAGCTGAAGACTAGCTAAATTAAAGTAATGAAATAAATAAATGAATAATAAAAATAAGATCTTTAAATCCTGGTTTCTTTAGAAGTCTTGTTTCAAAGCTTTAAACGTTTTAGAGGAGGTGTTGAAGAGGACAGAAACTCAGAGGGATCTGGCATAAGGAAAGCAGCTGAGCTTGTAAACAAACTTCATAAACATAACATAAAAGGTCTAAAAAAAGTTTTTTTTAGTAATACATTTTCATCTTTAAAAAACTATAAATACTGTATTTATTACAGAGACGCATCCTCTTTTATCCACACAGGATAACTTTTCCCTCCTACTACATGTAAATGTCTGAGGAAAAAAAATCAAAGCCCTACAAGGCCGTATTTGACAATAAGTAAGAACTTGATCTTGCTATTTATCTGTACCTTATTTGAACTCCAGGAATTTTTAGATATTTATTAAACACAGTTATTACAATGCAACTCATATTTTTTGATGCAAGAAAACAAACCAAAAAACAAAAACTCTGTAAAATTTTAAATATTCTTAAGAGCATCTCAGTGAAATATCTCCTAAAATAAATAATTATAAGCTTTAGAATAATGTGGTCTGGTGACATTTGGGAAGTTAAATGGGACAAAAGAATATTTTAATCAAGCCCCTTTTATAAATACAGAGGACCAAACCAAAGCCAATCAACTCAAAATATGTACATTTTAGTTATGTCCCACATTTCCTGAACTGTGCTTTTCCCTCATAGAAGAAGCTCCCTATAATGCTTTCCACTCTGCCCCATTTATTTTTGTCTAGTTATTTTAAATTTACAAACATGTTAGTAAGTTCAAGCTGCTGTTAATTATAGTTCCTATTAGGTGAGATCATTTGATTTCATATCATCATTTCCTAATTCATTGGCACCCATGCTTAAAATGTGAAAGACATCTTAAGTTTAAACAGGAATCAGTTGCCATTTGGATACTAAAGGATTTGAATGTTTGTACAAATGTATTTATCCTGTTTTAAGGGCTTGACAGTGTTGTACAACAATCTTATATAACCAAGTCAAAAGGTCCCATTAAAAGTCCTTGCAAAGTTAGCTGGAGTCACATTTTTATATATGTGGTTGTAGGGACAAAAAAAAAGAGATTTCTTGATCACATGATTCCCTGCAACCTTCTATTTTATGAACGTTATATTATGTTTATTTATTGACCCCAAGATGACACGTTTTGCCGCTGTTCTCCAACATTTGGCTCGGAGGATTTCTTCATAGCTGTAGTGCGTATAAGATTCACCTCTACCCAGTGGTG
The DNA here is from genome assembly GCA_034780135.1 of Jordanella pulchra. Taxonomy (NCBI): domain Eukaryota; kingdom Metazoa; phylum Chordata; class Actinopteri; order Cyprinodontiformes; family Cyprinodontidae; genus Jordanella; species Jordanella pulchra. The sequence goes on along the minus strand of JAUZNJ010118776.1, from coordinate 3,123 downwards.
TATAAATGAATTACAAACAACCAAAAAGCATGCTCTGGTGTTTCCCTGTCAAGGATGTAAAAACCGATGGGGAAGCCACAGAGTGACAATCTATTCTTTCTGAATGGAGGAGTAACATCAAAATCCACCACCCCTTCATATATCAGCTAAAATAAATTATGAAACACATCTAAAAATGTGTCCTGCTGGTGTGACCTCTGCGAAGAACAACACCCTCTGATAGTTATGGTAAAAGAGCTCATCCGGTGTAAGAACTAGTCGCAACAGGATTAATTGCAGGCCTTCTGCTGGAATTAGTTAATTGTATACAACAGTGAAGTGCGTTTTAGTGTTGTTAAAGACAGCTCAGTGTAAAACACTCTGAAAGGGCATTTTTACTTCTTCTTATTTAGAAAAAAATCATAGAATTGATAGAATGAACAAACAATATTAAAAAGAAAGTCCCACAGTACTTAATCATAGCTTGTATTATTGAAGAAATTCTATTTTAGATTATGTAACTCCACCAAAACAATGAATTCATTTGTAGGGCTTGTGCAGAATGATTCACATGGGGCAATATTCATGAAAACAGATGTACTCTTCAACAAATGAGATAAGAGCTGTTTCTTCTCCACAGCGGTGATCCATTCTGTAAAATCAAACCAGTGCTGAATAAATGGTTGTGAATGGCCAAGCCTCAACATAGACATTAGTGAGTCTGTTTGAGCTCAGGATAGTCCAACTTCCTTCTTTGCCAGACAAAAGAACAGGAGGTTTGTCAGATTTTCCAGCATTGGTCCTCATTATTCTTGCATGTCTGACATGAGCCCCAGGTCTTACATCTAGAGTACTGACCTGAACTGAGCAGAAATATCAAATGTGCCATTAAAACATAAAAGTAAAAGGTGTTGAATTGTAAAATATGAGCAATTCTAAAGGATTCGGTTTCTCTTATCTGTCCCTGACACTGAGTGAGTTTCTTTGGCTCTCAAATTATGATATATTTAATAATATTAAAGAAATTAGTTTACACTTTAAAATAACCATCAAAATCATCATTTATAAACTGTAAAGAGACAATTTGATCATGATTAACAGATGGTTTATTGATATGTGATAATCATTTATAAACTGCAACTGGAAAAGGTAAAGAGATCATTTCTTAAGGTATTAAGCCCAGTGATGTTAAGGTAAAGGTTAGTCCAACATGACAGGGTAAGTTCAATTAAAAATGAAGGCTATGTTTAGGTCTAAAGTCCATAGATGCCAAACTAACATGGCAGGGCAATATAAATCAAAGTCACATTAGGGTTAGGCAAGAAGCCCAACAATGTTAAGGATCAACTAACATGGATGTGCACTAATCAGTCAGATTAGAGTTAGGCATAAAGACCACTGATGTTAGGGCTCAACTAACTTCTATTTACCTTTTTAGTTTCTAAATGATGATCAAACATAATTAACTATATCTTAATCATTAATAAATGGTTTTTTACCACATATAAATGGCGTTTATGATGGTTATTGTAAAGTGTTACCAGAAATAATACTTATTTTACACTTTTTATGTTGTTAGTCACTTAATCAGTTGATGTCATTCCCTAGAGAATAGAGAGTGAAAGCATAAATGTACCTTGATGTTAAACTTTGAAGACTAAATCACTATCACCAAAGAGCAAAAGAAGTTGCTAATGTGACTTCGTTTAAGAGTTTTTTTTTTTTTCCTCAAAAAACAACTTACTCATGAGGAAAACTTGATTTCAAGGGACATGTTATGTTATAGTCTTCCTCTACCTTTTGGTAAATCTTATATTTTAAAAACTATTCAGAACCAATAGTAAACATTTTCTACTTTGTACTTTTTCTTGTAATGTGGGTGGGTCAAGATCTTAACTTATGTCAAACTCAGATTATAAACGGAATGACATAAATTACTACTTTATGTGATAAATATGTGATTTTGATTAGTAATTCAAATATTACTGCTTCAGTTGAAGCTGAAGATCTTTTAAAAGCAACAGCGATCACACTGGGACCCACAGAAAAAATGATGAGAGAGATGCAGGAACTCTTTAAGGAGAAATGCTTAGGGTCTGTTTTTAGCAGTCCTTGTTTATCCCTGGCGAGCTGTGCATGAAAGGCCGAGTGCGTTCTGACTTTTTCTGCTCTCTAAATGAAGGAATTAGTAGCAGCTCAGCTCCAGCCTATTTATATCCTCCATCACAAAGTGAGTTGGAGAGAATGAAGAGAATTAAAGGTTTGCAATAGAAGCGTTGATCCAGGTGTGGATGGATTTTAGTTTCCTTCATCACATGACCACAACAATCTCTGTCTCATTTCCGTTCATTCATGCCTGTCCTACCTCCTTCCCTACCTCCTTAAGCGTCTTTGGCTGCTCTCTACATTAATTTCTCGTATGAGTGTCCCTCACATCCCCTCTGGTTTCCTTAAAGTTCCCAGTCACCTCCATATGCTTTGGATGAGCAGTGAAGGCAGAAATAGGATCCAGCACCACATAGTCCATTTTAAATGATCTTTTTAGCCTGCAGGGAATTGGGCTGACTTTAACAGTGCTTAGATAATAAGCTCCCAGGCTTTGGCTGCCCGTGTTCTTCTGGCTCGGCTTCTGTAGCGCAATCTGGGATATCATCTTATTTAACACTGGGACTGATGAGGTGCATCTAATGGGATTTGATGAAGGCTGATACAGCCTGTCCTATCAATTAAACATCCCATTTAAGAACTAGCACACACTGACAGATCACACAGGAGACTAGAGATGCCCTGCTGGCTTGCAGGTAACAGGCCTGTTAAAAGTAAACATCGAATAAATGTATATCTTTATTTTAGAGTTATGCAATTATCTGAGGTGTCACAAGTTGTTTGTGACACAAATCAAATAGGAGAGTTAAGATATACTATATATTTATATTTTATTGTTACTAAAACTAAAAGAAAATGAATTATCTAAGCAAGAATGATTATTATTAGTAGTAGTAACAAGGAAGTAGGGCTTTAAACTGCTTGAGAGGCATGACAGAGAGAGAGAGAGAGAGAGAGAGAGAGAGAGAGAGAGAGAGAGAGAGAGAGAGAGAGAGAGAGATTTTTTTTTATTTTTAAAAACACATATATATACAAAAA
>JAUZNJ010118765.1:0-19330 GCA_034780135.1 Jordanella pulchra | reverse complement strand
TATACAACATTGACATTTTTTGAGGTTATACACAATGTTGAAACCACATTATTGTTATTATTATTGTAACTCTCTTATGTTTCTTTGTTTAATATTTCTGTTTTTATTTCACCTAAAACAAAAGCCATTTTTTCAAAGAGGAAAAACTTTTGAAATCCGTTATCTTGTATCAGATCTTTTACAAAATGTTTACAATTGGACAGAAATATGGTGATTTCTTACATAAAAGAGTGAAAACTCAAAAGAAAATCCCCCTTTTCATTAAAGCAGATATATCCCGATTTGAGTGAACTGATGTTTTAGAGAAAAGAGAGATTTCTCTGTTAAGAGTGGATGTAAGCGTAACTGGAAAGTTGGTCTGTCATGTGATTTGTTGAAGCAGTGTTCCTTTGCTGAGCAGGAGGACTTGGAAACCGCGGTGCTTTGGTTGGCACTGCCAATACTTCATTATTGTCTCTATTCTTTGTAGGAAGATTGGACCCAGTGGAGTTTCTGTCTTTCTTTTTGAAAAAAAAAAATCTTTAAAAAGGAATTGAAGGAAAATAGAAAAAGGAAAGACAGATGGCTTGAAGCCGTTATTCCCCCTGATCTGTCGTAGCTTTAAAAAAGAGGCTGGTGTCAGATGATACACAACCTCTTGCAAGCCTGTGCAGAACTTTCAAATATTCTTAGTGAATTTTCTTGCAATAAAGCGGAAAGCTGTTGCAACTTTTGCTGCTGAAAGTGCAATTCCCCAAAGGAACATCCAGTGAGGTACTAACCATCTCCTATAAATAAAGAGGCCTGCAGATGGAGAAGTTGGAAAACTTTTAGGGGGATTTCCCCAGTGTGTCTGGATACATAAACCACAGTCATAATTTTCTGCCCAATTTCAAAAGTGTTACATGTTATTTCAAAGGGTAGTAGAATCCGCAAGAGCAATATGCATTAAAATCTTTTGAGTGATCTTTACTTGTATGAACAGTTTGCCACCATTCTACAGAGCAATATATCATTTAATATCATACTGACCTTTTAATAAGTCCAGCAATTGTCCCATTTGCTTTTGTAACTGCCCTTACCCTTAAACCATCCCAGTTCTTTGTTACACCAGCCTGTTCAATCTCGTCACAGAGTGTGAGGGAGAGACGGAGTGTGTGAGCCGAGCTCTTTGGGTTCATGCCACTTAGGCATAGTCTGCCAAACCATTCCCACTGAAAGCTGTCACATTATCCGACTGTTCTCTGTGTTACCGCTTGCCAAAGTACCGTACTTTTATTGGCAGATGGCTACTTTTATATTTAAAGTGCTTGCCCAGGTTTTTATGCATAGGAAAAATATCAAGCCACAGAAAAATACAGTACTAGACATGTAATCCAGCAGTCATAAGTCTGACAGTATGCATATCCTTTGTGCGTCTAGATATCTAAATTTAGTCTTTTCATCAGATTCATTTTAGATTACTGTGCTTTTTTTGTCTAATTATAACTGCTGACCATGCAGGTGAATTATTTGGAGACTGGTTAAGGTTTACTGCTTTCTGCATTAAAATTGGCAGATGTTTAGTTTGACAAGGAAGATAATAAAAAAAAAAACACCAAAAACTGATAATCTTCAGCCGCAAGTATCTGGGGTGCTGTATGGCCCAGAACACCAGCGGGACGTCTCTGTATTCTAGCTGTTATTTCCTTGATTGGTTGTAGCTGTGGTACACTATGGTGAACTATTTTGTCCTTAAGCTTTGGTTCACTTCCTTCCTGAAATCCAAGATTCCAATTGCTTCATAATCCAGGGTCCAAAAACTGTTTCTCATAGAGATTTTGAAAACAGAGTCAATACATGTCCCTTTACCTGTATGTCCTTTTGATATATTCCCTTTATTTTTAAGTAGAATCTTTTATTTTTTTGACCAAGCCATAAAGACCTTATGAAAGCTTGAGGTACATGATGGAAATTTGACCTATTTTAGACCAGTTACTCCAAGGGCTCAATTTGTTTTTGAAGTAATTTTTTTAATTTTCTTATTGCATTGCTCTAAATATATATATAGATATAGATATATCTATATATATATAGATATATCTATATATATATATTAAGGATTATGTATTAAGATGGGCTTTATTTAGTAGTCGCCTGATTAGCGACTACTAAATACAGTGACTACGTCCTGCAGTAACTTAAAGTGTAAAGTGAGAGTTTGGTGTGCTCGAAGACCAACTGACATTAATTATATAAACCTGCACACGTTACTCTTGAAAAAGAACAGGTAAAGAATTTTAATATGAAATATGATGGAAACTACATGTATAGAAAAAAACCTCTGCCACAACAAAGACTGTGGGACAGCTCATAACTAGGTGGCCAGTGACAGGAGAGCCTTTTGTGAAGTTTGCTATAGTAATTTTTTTATTTGATATGAGGGGAGCACAGTGTAAAGCAACACTATAAAAGTGAGTTGTGAAACAAATGCATCGCTGAAAAATCTGGGCTTGTTCCACATTGTCTTACATAAGCATCCTATTTGTCCCACATTTGTTTTTTGTCTTGTTTTTTTACCTGGTTTCTTAGAAGGTTTTTGCTCCAAAATAAATTGTAACATTAATTAATAGAAAAAAAAGTTTGATTCATCACTTGAAATTATCAAAAAGTTTAACTGCAGTTGGCTTTGCATATTTAAAAAGGAAGACAAAAAAATTGCATACACTGCCAGGTGTTTTCTTCAATTCAGTGTTCAGTGAGACGTCACCTAAGGCACTTTTGAAGCTCCGCACAGGTGCTCTCATTGTTCTTTATCAAAAAGGTAAAAAATGGTCGATGACAGTCTTGATGTTCCACTGTGTACATTCCTGTGCTAAGTTGTAAGTGTATGTTATTTGTGTGAGTCGGTGTGTGTGTGTGTGTGGGTGTGTGTGTGTGTGTATGGGGGGGTCGACTTTGAACCTTTGTTTTTACAAAGGTTGAAAGAGGGCAGGCCAGAACAGAATGACTACACAAGAGATCTCTTTGGAACAGAAATCGCCTGCAGCAGATACAAAATGATTTAATTATTATTTTTCTTAGATCACTCAGTAGCATTATCTGTCTCTTTTTACATAGAATCACCACACAGGTGTCAGACTTTATGTCTTAATACTTTTAAACAGCTAATCTGTGGCTGTTGCAGTATAACTTTTTTATTGCACATTAGGCATGGGCCAGCAGAAGTATATTTAAGAATGATAAGCCAATGTAAATATATCAAGTGTTTTGCAGTTTGAAAAACATTTTTAACTATACTAAAGAAAGACAAATATGTTTTATTTAGAAGATACATGTATCAATACTACCCATTGACATAAAACATACTGAGTATTAGTTATATCATTACTGTTCTTTATTATTATTACTTTGATTGGATATAGAATATTTCATTTTCTTTCAGTAGTACGTCAGTTTAAGTTGGTTGTGTAAAAATTGTTGCCATTTATAAATAACTTAAATTTGTATATTTATTTAGACAAGAAGAATACTGGCTTTTTTTTAGCCAGCTAACCTAAGTGTCAGACCACAGTAGCAACTGGAGGGAGGGGGAGCACTATGTGTGCTTAGCTGGTGGAAGCTGTTCAGGTTGATACTTTCTCGAGCCTCAAATTAATAGGATTTGGATCTGTAGGTTGTTAATGATGGAGTTTATTTTTATTAATTTGAAAAATGTAACCTTTTTTTTTTACATAACCTAATATCATTAATTTTGCCTGTCTGTAATGTATTATTAATGAGGACACATAATCAAAGTAATGTAAAATCAAAAGAGTTGTAAAAAAAGAAAAAACTCACTTCACCAAGTCCTAAATACAGAATTCAAATAACAATGATAAAACAGGAGGGGAAGAGGGTAAAGAAAACAAAGCAACCACACAAGGATGTTCCAAAAAAACCTGAAAGCACAAGGTGAAAAAATAAATCTGCACAAACAGAAAGCAGACTACCAAAATAAAATAGGAATTAATGATACACAAAGGGAAACTAAAACTAAAATATGCATCTCAAACCAGACAAGGATACGACTGCCAAAAGCTGTACTCTCAAAAGCACATTTAATGAAACCTGTTGGGTTCCACAGGGTCCATGGTGAATGGGTGGGGCTCGGCCTCAGAGGATGAACGTAATTTTTCCAGCCATAGATCCAGTCTGGGCAGTTCTTCTGATGGCTCCATCTTTACGCACTGCAGCTTTGCCCAGGCTCTTGTGGCTGCTGCAGACAAGGCAGGATACCGGCTTGAGGGAACTAGCCTCAGCAAGAGAGGTTGGTTTATGGAAACTGGATATCCGCTGCTGCAGTGGAACACTCTTCTAATTCCTCTTCTGATCGTTTGGCTGATGGTTTCTGCCTTCATGCTTTCTTGGTCTTTCTGCTTTTTTGGAATCCGCAAGGGCTGAGCATGGTTCTCCACATGATTTTCTTAATTCTCAGAGTATGTAATTCATGGGTTACAAGTAAAATTTGCAAGCCTTTACCCTTTTTATTCTCACAATCCTTATTTCTAAAAAAAAACTTTTGCACTCAAACAGCTATACCAAAGTTGATTGATATCCTGTGTCTTTAATGGTATCAATCTCATCTCTGATCTCTGGGTGGTGGTTCCACACAGCTTTATTAACCAGGCTGCTTTTTTGTACAATGGATCTTTTTTTTTTAATTTACTGTAAGCATACATGTTGATTGACTTATTCATTGGTTCTTCCTTCAGGTAAAGGCTTGTCCCACCGGGCCCGTCCTAGCAGTCCATTTTCAACAGATGGCAGCACAGTCGGCACACACAGCCTGGGCCACCAGAGGGCAACTAGGCCCACACGCAAACCACGAAGTCAAGGCACAACACCACACCGTAGAGATGCTGGTGCAGATGGTGAGACAGAGACTTTGCATACATAGTTCACTTAATTTCATATAAATTGCTGTTGAGTTCTTACATACTTTTGGGTACATTTGTATTCATATCTCTTGAATCACAAATCTTAATTTGTTATATTAGGATTTTATAAAAAACAAAAAAAAAAACAGCATTGAGCAGCACAAGAATTATCCCTTCTTAGCTGTGGATCTCTGCAGTTTCTCGAGAGTTGTCATGGATGTCTTGAGTGCTGATCTGATTAACAGAATTGTTTACATTATTTTATTCTGGGGCTTCTGGGTAAAGCAAGGTGAATACAGATGTACACCACACTTTGTGATTTTTTTTTTTTTTTTGCAAAAGGAATCATACGCTTACACTGAATACGGTGCAGCTGCTATGTGGCTGCTATGCAGCTGCTGTGTGGGTGCTGCAAGAAACTCATACCATTAACATTAGTGTGTACATTCACATTAGCCACTATGAGGGTGCAAATGCAATTACCAATGACATGCATCTTATGGTGCTATTGGAAGATGAATATTGATTTTTATGTTATATGTTCATTTTACTTTGTCTGAGTGACTTTTTGCAGCATACCCTCACCACAGCAGCCGCACCTATTCAGTGTGAGGCCAATTGTTATTTTAAAAACTTTGTATAATGTTTATCTTGCCTCCAAATAAAAATAAAAAGAATTGTATCATTTGACCCTATAAAATACCAATCTAATACAATGCATTTTTTATTAGTAGTGTGAAAAAATGAGATAAAAGTAAAAATGGTGTCAATATCTATTTAGGTCACAGTTTATTTCTACAGTTTATATTTACAATTATCTGATTTCCATGCTGTTTCTCTTTACAAAGACCTACCTCCTCCCCCTGAGCCTCCTCCCTGTCAGGGGCAGGGACGCATCCAAGGGGCTCGTAGTGTAAGCAGCATGGCACCACCCACAGACAGGAAGGCTTCTTCTCTGGAGCGCACACCAATGTCAGGACTCCTTTGTGGGCCTGACGATATGAAGAGCTCCATTGATCGACAGATGCGAACCTCTTTGGAACAACATCGCCAAGCTCAGGAGAGGTTGGGCTCCATGGACCGGGCGGATGATGCGGCACGCAGGGGCCACAAACCAGGTACAGAGGAAACCAAAACTCTCTCCAAGCTAAAGGCCAAAGATTCTTGGTAACTCTAAGTGTGCGTATAATTTATGGTGTTTCCAGCTGCAGTGTTTTAGTGACATCCACACATCATAAACATTCAATCGGTGCTCTCTTTTTTTTACATTAACATAAAACTGCTAATTTGTGTTTAGTTGTAGTCCATGTTTATAACCTGCATTTTAAACAATAGCAAATCCACACACTTTGGTTTGTTGGACTAAAGAAATTACGAAATACATCAAGTTTGCCTTATATAATTTTAAACAATGCTTTAGATGAGAACTGTGAAATATTGCACTGAGAAATTGTGAGAACAGCAAAAAGAAACCAGGGACACTGCTTTGATTGCAGGATATTTTTCTTTAAGTTCTTTTCTTAAATTGAGCTTTTATGCTGCTTCAACACTCATCTCTCATGAGCAGATTGCACTGTCTGTCACTTACTATAGTTTCCAGGATTCCCTCCTTGGCCCTCCCTTAACTTTCCCATCGTCCCTCTTACTGTTGCCAGTGACGGTTTGCTTTTCTCCAAGTGACGTAGTAGGCCTTAATGGCTGATATGGACTATAATGGCTTGTTTTTTTTCCTTTGCTCAGACTAGCAGCAGCTACTGTGTGCCCCATCTGTGCGTGTTTGGGTTCATGTGTGTGATTGTTAGCACTCTCCGTGCTGTGCTCCCCTATCTCTTTGTGCCAAGGCTTTCTCAGACGTTTTTTTTTTTTTCTGTTTCACCAAAAAAGTGTAAGACGACAACGGAGGCCACTGTCAGCTTTCAGTAAGGTTCCTAACTGATCTTCAGGAGAATTATCAGAGGTTAGGGCAAGCTCTATTAGACTCATTAGTGGAACAGTGGGATACAGTTTGATGAGCTTTCACGTGATGACAGACACCGCTGCGGGTTAATGTTGTGTTGCCCTCCAGTAGGAGATGCCACACTGGCCAGAAGACCTTCTGTCGTTGTATTTACCCCCTCATAAAGCTGAAGGCCAGAAGTCCAAACCAAAGGTTCAAACTGTAGCAAACTCTGGCACTGCTTGTTGGCACTGCCATTGTCCGGGATTTCTGTAGAATGAAAATGGCAACGTAACATAATGCATATAGGACGTGTAACCATGACATTGGAGGCTCGGGAGGGGGTCATAGTTTTCTGTAGTGAGTATGCAGCTAATGAAGCTTTTGACATTAAAGTCAACCTACTATATGCAGGCATACAGCAAGACAGCCAACATAAAATACATTTTAGCATGTCTTTTTTTTGTTCTTCATCTATAATACGGTTTTGTGTGATATTCACAAAACATAATGGTCAAAGCAGATTATTAAATGGAAAACTGCTCTGTTTCTGACTGTATCTCTGTTGAAGTCATCCTCAGTTCTTGAACAAATCTTTTTGATTATTCTTTTGACTTCTAAGTCAAGTCATGCAAGTAGCCCCCAGCCATTCTTGTTTGAATTTTTTTTCTCTGTCTTTCAGGATTATGGCCTGTCAGTATTTACCTACCGGAATTATCAAAAGTTAATATATAAATGCCATTTGTTTTCAACAACAAAGTTCTAGTTGCATATTTTTACCCACGATGACAGGCTTGATTTTTTAGTACTTAAAAATCATCAATCTGAACTGCAACCCTTAATTTTAATTTGTATTGATAGAGGGACAGTGTGTGTCAGTAATTATTTCTGCAGTAATTAAAGCTACGTGTACACTATTGGTCTTGATACTCAATTCTTATATTTTGATTCAATTTGTTTTTTTTTTCTGTATGGTCCTTGAGACTAATAATTAAATGCAGCCACCATCAGACATGTCTGAATCTTTTCTAGCTCCAATGCGACCCACGTGCTCAGAAGGACCTTGTAGACTTCACACAGCAGTGTGCTGTTTATGGAAATAATAAAACAGATGTTAGCATCTCTGTGTTATTATAAGTTGTCAACAGTATTATGATCACATCACCATGATCAAAATATGTAAAAGAAAGGAGAACTGATTACAGGGTTTTTTTCTTGGAGTAGTGACTAATGTGGTGGAGAGGAGTTTGTATGAATAAGTAGTCAGAGCCTGGATGATAACGTGAAAGTCGGATGAAACGCAAGGTGAACTTACAGCCTGCAGAAGCTTAAAAAGCTCTTGATATTTATTCCATTTAGTACCACATATGGAAGTAGCAAACGATTTTGTTGGGAGGTGGAAAATATCAAATATGGGCTGTTCTGCCTGCCATTAAAAAACATTTGATATGAGTTGCAAGTTGGCAGATGAATCGGATTTGGGTTGCATTTGTGTGTAGTGTGAACGTAGCCTTAGCTGGTATTAGTCTTGCAATTAGAAACTTGTAGGTTCCAGTCCAGCTTCCATCAACAACAGATGATGCAACCTTTGGCAAGAACTTAACCAACAGCTGTCAACAGCTTCCTGTAGAATTGTGTCATTGTTGAAGGTGTAGCTGTGTGAATTAGACTTGTAATATTAATATGATGTTTAGTTTAATGTAAAAGAGAAGTCAACAGTTCTACAAATATATGTTTACTCTAGTTATTATGTTAGTACTGATCAATTTGAGCTTTTTATGTCTTTTCTAGCTCTGTTTCTTCCTGTCTTCAATTTTTATTTAATGTGTTATTTTCTGTTAATGATACATAAACTAATTATAGGCCAGTTTGTTTTTTTGTTACCACTAATGTATTGTATCAACATATTTTTGTTTATATTTGTAATCGAAATATACAATCTAATTTAATACATTAGGAAACGCGTTACAATAATGCTTGTGAAATAAACGTTCAAGACTATTTGAAAATAACTTCTTTTGGATAAATATTAAACATAGTATTTACTAAACTTACATTTATGTATTAGGAAAAGTAGTTTTATTGATCAAATATAGTATTGAAATCTTAAATGTAAATATCAGATCGTAATTACCTAAATAAAAGTTTGAAAACATCAGTCTGTATGTTTATGTAATGTCTTTCTTTTAGTGAATGCATCAACATTTCAATGATAATTCTAATTTAATGAAAATGACTATTCACTTACAAAAAATTAAATGATAGTACCTTACTTTGTAAAGTTTAAAATGCTTTGTTTGGTTTGCTTTTAGAGGATGGATGTCTGCCATACAGCAAACCGTCCTTTCCCTCCCCCGGAGGCCATAGTTCATCTGGTACATCCTCCTCCAAGGGCTCGACGGGGCCACGCAAGACCGACGGTCCACGACAACCACAACAGTGGACTGCAACAGAGCATGCTGAGTTTCTTGGGGCCAATGGACATGGAGAGTTATGTAAGTATTCTGTTCATGTCAGTGCCATTCTTTTAGGAATTAGTACAAAAATGAAGAAGTCATATTTTGATATGCAATACTTTATGCCATGTAATTTAGAAAGGCATTTAGACTTTAGGTTCGATCTAGCTTGTTTGTTCTAAAATAGACCAAATCAAAAATGCTCAAAATGCTAAGACTATTTCAACATTTTCTTCCATTCTCATTTTCTTTACAGAGTGATCCACACTGGCTGTAAACTGGGGTCTGCCCTCATGTTTTGGCCGATGAACTTTGTCCTTACTTGTGCATTCTCAGAGGAAAGATGCAAAGCAGTAGATAGAACCACAGTAAGAAGCAGTTTAACAGATCTGTATATGTGATGTAAAGACACAAAAATACTGTACATCTCACAAAGGATTTGTCCTCAAGAAAATATTTTCCACCTCCTACCTTACTGTAATTTCTTTTTGTTAGAAAAAAGCAAGTAAAAAGAAAAACATCTATGTGGAAATAATTCTTTGTTCTACTAACCCTTCAGGAAAAGGGAATTTTGTTTCCTGTAAATATTTTCTTTGACTTGTTGCATTGCTATGCAAACCTTAAAGAGTTTAGTTTTTATTTCCATACACAATAACATTTGGGTTTTACCTGGTTATTTGTACTATATGTGAATTAAGTGGCTTTTATGCCATAATTGTTTTTTTTTTTTATCCATTGTTTTTCAATAGCTACCATTAATTATTATTAATATAATCATTATTATTAATGTTATTAATTATTGTTTTTTTGCACTGCAATTTTTGCTGATAAGCACAAAAACATAGCTCCTGCTGACATGAAGAACCGGAAGAATATGTGAAGAGGAGTTTCTGTACTGTAAAGTAAAGAGAAGAATATTATATTCTAGTGTACAGAGAGATATTAAAGAATAATGCTTTTCTCACAAACAGCATCCATTTCTACAGTTGAGACAAGCTGAGTGGCAGACACTAGTCCTGAAGGTGCAAAGCAGAGATACAAGGCCTTAGACCAGATGGAAAAATTTAGGTACTTCATTGCCTTGGTTTAGCTACTTGTTTAGTTTTTTAAAATTATTGTTTTTTTTTTATTTTTATCCATGGTCTAGTCCCTTTGTAATTTGACAAAACTGATTTGATGCTCTTTCACAACAGAGCTTCAAATTCCAATTGCAATAGTCTTGAAATCTTTCTGCATGTAGACATTCAGTCAAAGCAGTTCTGCTTTGTTTTTTTTCAGTCATAATTACTTGCAAAACCTTAACCTAGTTGTATATTTGTTGAATCTGATTGTTTCTATTATATTTACTTCAATTTATTCTTATGAAACCTATTTTTTCATACTAATTTAGCAATTCAGTCTGGTATAGCCAATTGTATCAATGAAGAAAATAACATTCCCCTTCTGCTGGAAACAGCCCAAGTATTTATACGATCTATTAAAACAGGTGTTGAAATAAAGTTTGGTGCCTCAAATATATATCAAATGGTCATTTTGTCCCTTTGTCAGTTCTTACCAAAGTTCTGTACACAGGTGTTATCATATCTTCCTTTTTACCTTTTGGGTATTAATTTTGAAAAACTATGGCTTTAAATAAACATAAAATTTCATGTTTAAATATATTTGAATAAAAATGTAGCTGGAGGACTGTCTAAACCAGGTAACCTTAGGCATGTTATGGTCTGGTATTATAGAATGATTTTCATTATAATCTGAATATTGTTTAATCTGTATATTGTTTAATAAAGAAAAATACCATTCTGCAATTAAATACCTAATTATTACAGTTTAATAAGGATTGTTTTAAGGATAGGCTTAATTATAACACAGAATTTAAAAATTATTTTGCTAACGTGTTCTATAAAGTAAAAAAGATTATGTAAATTGACAGTTCTGCAAAGCCAGCTTGCAGTCACATGCTTTCTAGACATCCTACCTATAGTTCACCAACAGCTCTTTTAAAATATTGTTACTTAATATGATAAGAGGAAAACTTTAAGTTTGGGAAGAAGAAAAAAAAACTGCTACTTTTTTTTTTTGTTTTGTTTTTTTTTGATTGTACAGGAAAAATTGGGGGGGGGGGGGGCAGCACAGGGTAAGTGTATCTCTTACTACACCTTGATACAGGTAACTGTCTTGGTACCAAAGGAAGTAATGAATTAACACCAGATTGTTTGTACCCAGAAAAGTTGGAAATGGCAAAAGCACAAAATGACCAGCATCCAAAACAGGTATGATCAGCAGGCTTGTCAAATTCATTTTCAATAACAGGTAGAAATTACCACATAATGTGTAGCGTTGGATGAGAGAGCTGAAAGAAAGGCCTTGTACTTTAGTCAGTGGGTCCACTGCCTTCATGTCCACAGCCACAGTGAGGAGCAAAAAACACTTTCTTATTCGCCGGACTGCCACAAAAACACACTCTTATCATCTACTGCTTTGACTTTACAGTTTCTGATTTTAGCTGTAACTTTTGCAACAATCCTTTTTGAAGCTAAGCTTATTTCTTTGTATGCCTTTTATGGACTCCAAAACGCTGCTTACAACAATGTTTTACAATTGTAATGTTAAGGATTTTTGTGGTTCGATGACTGTTTGTTTTGTCTTTTTTTGTACTGCTAATGTTGATAATAAAATGGGTGAGGGGGGGTGGGAAACTAAAGGCCATCAAATGCTGTTGTACTGTTGTCGTAATGCCATCGTTGTATTTTATTTTATTATTTTTTTTAATGATCCACCCAGTGGCCAGTGTTCTGGGAATGAGGTGCAGAGAGTATCTCAGGTTATATTACATTCTGGTGGTGTTTATGTATGTGTATATATGTGTATATATCCATACACATCTCCACTTGATAATTCCATTCCTTTTTCATTGAGAAAGATCTGTCATCCTCTTTTAAGTTTTTTATTTTCTGCCGTGGATTTCGATCCCGATGTGCTGGTTCATCCACCTTAAGACAAGATGTCAGTAAAAGAACATACCAAATTAAGATTGATATTTCTAATGTCTAATGCGTTTTAGTGTTTTTAATACTACATTTTCTTTTAAATCACAGTGTTGTTTTGTATTTATTGAAATGATAATAAAGGTATATTGTGAAATATGCATAAAGATTTGTGAGATTTAAAATGTGTTTTTTTTGTTCCTTGTAAACTATAGTGTCAAAGATGAGCAGCAAGGCCATTAAGAGATGCTGTGGACACTGTACTCACAGCACGTCATATGCTGGGTCAGTTGTCATCCAAGTCACTCTTTCTCTTGCATGTTCACTGCACTGTTCTTCTCCAGTCAAAACCTTCCAACTCGAGGAGTAAAAACACAATTTGCTTGTCAGGACAAAAGAGAAAATCTCTTTTTCAAAAGAGGGAAATTCTTTACCTCTCTCATATTTTTTTCAATATTGTTGGTTCTTTGTTGCCTATCTGTGTCTTTCCTTTTTGCTATAAAAAAGGATCAGAAATGACGAAAAGCAAATGTAGTTGAATGAAGTCTTTCCTGTACAGCAAGGGGTGAAGCAACACTCTAAATCCAATACAATTTCAACAGTACAGCTTTCCTTTTTCCTTCGTCTCCTCTCTGTACACCATCTTCTGTATCCACTTGCATGTTCTCCAAAAAAGAGTGAATCAAGAAAATCAAATCCTACCATTTCGTTCTCAAGACCTGTAAAATAAATCCATGCTTTTTAATTTCCTTGTACCTGGATCAATATCAAATAAAATATTTTTGAAAAATGAAAATAAAAAGACTTAAATCATTTGTCCTTAAATGAGAGAATAATAAAATACCCACTAATAATTAATTGAACTTCTCTAGCATATTGGCTGACCTTAACCTTTTCTACGCAAACAGTGGCTTATCGATTATAACTAGCTTGCATGCTAACATTTGCATCGATATTTTCCTTAAACATAATGTTAGTACAGTGTTCATCTGTTCAGTTTATTTCTATCCCCGCAACAGAAGCCTAAATTAATTAGTTAATAACAAACTAAGAAAGGTAATGGAAAATTTTACTCAACATATATTTGAGAGAAGCTTGTGGAGCTACTATCCAGTCTAGTAAACCAATGTTGACTCTGGCCAGGTCAATCACAGGGCAGGAGACAGGACTTTACGATGCGTGACTCTCAGGGCCAGAGTTACCCATAATGCCACAGTGCTTGCATAACAAAAAGCTGGCGTCCACAGCATAGGAATGTTGCAATGAAAATTAACAACATAATCAAGAGCTCACCTTATATCCTCAGACTTTTTTAGGCAAAACTGAGTTTCTTTGACTGCTAAATGATTTTCATGCTCTTTACCAGACTGATACATTGTTTCAGTGGAGACACCTGGAGCAGTTTTCTGATGAGGAAACTGCTCCAGGTGTGGGAGCCCCCCCTCCCCTGACATGTTGCATCAGTCTAGCTGGCCAGGCTAGTTATTGTATACTTTCCTTAGGAATTATTGTTTGAAAAGTAATATAAAGGACTAGTGCTAAATTTTAATTTTAGACTGATGAAGTTGATATCAAGATATTTTTACATATTTGAGCTTTCTTGATATCTGAGGCTTTCACTGATTTCTGGAATAAACCTGCTTTATGTCCACAACAAGTATTATACAGGTTCAACAGATGGCATACCATTGTTTATAATTTTATTTGATTTTAAATTTATAATTATAAAAATAATTACATACATTTAATGATAATAACATAATATTTGAAAATAAAACTAAAATATGACTCATAAGTAACAGAAAAACCTCTCTGAGGATTATCAGCATTTTAAACTTTTCCACGTTTTGATATACTACAACCAATTTTTCAACTTACATCTGGATACAAATTTTTATTTACATTTTGATCTGAAGTTTTAACAAGCAGTACATGAGATCTGTTGGTGAGCCTTCACTCAAGTATGCTCCAACAGGTATTTTATTTTCATGATCAATTTTCATTGAGCTCTATCTTTATTTCCATAAAATCTGACAACCTTCCTCATCCTGACTGATAAAATGAACTCCCAATAGCACAATGCTATCACTAACATATTTCCGTGTAGGGACGTTATACATGTGTTACCCTTAAGTTTCAACAGTTTATACAGCTTATTAATTTTCTTTGTGTTAAATCTTAGTTAGTTTTAATTTGCACTAGATTTTATAGATTAAAAAAGTGGCAAGAAGGAACCTATTGAAGAAAAAACTATTTGGGAAAAGCTATGTCTGAGGAACAGCTAATACAATATTTTCCTCCAATTAGATGAAACCAAATCTTTCAGCAACAATGTAAGAACTATGTCAGATGGATAACTTTAATTCTCATTCATTATTGTTCATTTTGCCATATAAAAAATAAAAAACTGATATGTATAGCAAAAAATAACTTATGTGATGTACTGCGCATTGATGTGTTGAACTGCTGAACTATTTACTTTTTATTTGAAAATCAAGGTCCCAGAATCTCGAGAAAGAAAGGCATAGAGTACAGAGCACTTGGAAGAACACTGTAAAGTTTTTTATTTGTTTTTTTTTTTTTACATCTTAAAGCGATGTTCTTAAAGGTCACATTGAAAAACAAAAACAATGCTTGGAATAATTCACAATATTTACAAAGAATCTTAATGAGATATGAGTTTGAATTTATAAAACAAATCATGAAATATATTTTCATAAATTCACCATTAGATACAGTATATTTACATATAGTGTAATGCTCTTATGTCTCAAATAAATAGAAATACATTTTATTGTGTTTTATGTGCATGTTTGATTATTAAAGACTGTAGCTTTAAGTACTTGCCAAAATAAGGATACAGAGGATTTTCACAGTTTTAGAAATGTACCCGTCAGAACAGCGGCACTAACATTGTTTTCACACATTTGGTCTGGTATTATTAACTTTGCAAAACAGTCACATTGCGATACAGCATTATACTATTTCCTTGCTTCCTTTTATGCCGTCTGTGAACTTAATGGTTTAGTCAGTTTTCCACTTTATGATAAATATATGCGAACCTAATTGATTAAAATCTTATGTATGTGAGATCTTTGATCATGCAGACTTCTGAGTCTGTTTTCTTAGTAAAATACAATTTGGTAAAAAAAACAGGCCCTCACACAGTGCTAGATCATGTTTGTATATCTTTTACTCCGGTTAGGGTGTTTTGCTATTGTATTTGTAAAAGGATTCACTGATGTATCTGAACCTTTCAAATAAACCCAACAGACAGAAAGAGAGAGAACTGAATTCTTTTTATGCTCTTTTTCTGTTTGTGCCTGGCAAGCACGACAAGTAATGACTGCTTTACTTCTTGCCAACGAAGCAACTTTCCTCCTCGAATCTCATGTTTTATTTCCAACTGTTTACCGGTGTGTGCTCCACCTGTTTCCCATTTTTCTCCTTCATCTTACTGGTGCAAACATGAAAAATGTTTTGGGAGAGAGCCTTATTTTCTGCATTGTCCCAAAAGTCGTTGTTTTTCAGCATTGCTTTGTAATTGTTGCATTACATTTCTGGCATGACAGTCTATACACAGCAAAGACTAGTTAGCTGGGCAGAGAGAAATAAGCTTTGCTCAGCAAACACAGACAGTAGTAGGACATGTGCTATCAGGGTGCAATAGTGGGAGTGAGCATGCATGCGAATGCGTGTGTGCTTTGATGTCTGCAGCATCACATTTATGCTGGGTGAACTGTGGCGTATGTGCTCGCAAATATCTGCTTGTCGTGTTGATGAAAGGAAGCACTGCATGTGCTGCAGGATGTTTTTTTCCCCTTCTGCTTTTCTTCTCCCCTTTGTCGGCAGACTGGTGACAATGAGTGGAGGTGAGAGGGCAGCAGAAGCAAAGCAACACCATTCATCACACATGTCAAACAGTTAGAGCAGCTGTGTGGTACACAGTAAAAATTAGCATTTCATCCTTCTCCCTCCCTCTTTCTGTCTTCACCCAACATCTCTCTATATTTTTCCATCATAGCTCTACATGTGATAAATGAGTCCTGAAGACATGTAATTTTCCCAGCTGTTTGGATGAAAACCTGCCCTTATTGACCAGCACTTTCCCTATACTGCACTTTGTGTGGCTGATTAAATGCAGCTGTTCCACTCTGCACGTCATTCCCCTGGATGTAACGTGAGGATTGGGGGTCCATGGTGATGCTGTGGATATTGGGAGAGAGAATTATATTTTTGTCAGGGCTACATGGACAGTTTCTATCTTTATTAGAGATGCACTAAACTGATAGTTATGTGGAGGTCATCAAAAATAATTCTGTATTAAATCTTTAATCAAATAAACCTGGAAAAAAGGAAATTACATGATGCAAGAGACTGTTGATAATTAAGAATTATCTTCACTTTTTCAGTCTTGTCATGACCCCTGTTTTTGCTGTATACCTCATTCATTTCTAGCATTTTATGCACTTCTCCAGAAAGGCTCTGGAGAGCCCTCGATTAAAGTTAACAGAAAAACAAAAAACATACAGCTCATAAAACAAACGTTTAGGTTTCTACATTTTAAAGATTTCAAAGGGGTCCACTGTAATTAGTCACAATCTGATATTTGAACTCCACTGTGTCAATTACATCACTTATTATCTTAAAACCTGAGTAACTGTACATGTACTATGGTTATGAAGTACTGTACAGAGGTTGTGGTGTCTGGTATGTGAGGATCTGTCAAAGTGCCTGAGATATAAGCTTCGTCTAACCCCCACCCCCACTCCCAACCAGCCCACCCTCAGTCTGGGCTGGTCTAATGTGACCTTAAACACTGATTCGCTCTATGTCATCTACACTGCCTTATGTATTACAAAGAAAACTATTCTTATTTACTGAAAAACGAACTAAATAAATAATAGTGTAAATATTAACCCATGCAGAGATATTCTGCTACATCATATAAATCTGGAGATAGCCTCTGCGTCATCACAAAATCAATCTCTCTGTACACCTATAATTAGCTACCATTCCTAGTAGGGGTGTGTGACTTGTGACTGGGTCCTGTGGGGTACAGGGGCTGATTTGGAGAGTGTCTGAATCTTTGGGGTCTAAAGTCTTTCAGAGATCTGTGTTGTTAGACATGGGTTACTGTTAGGTTAATCCACTTAAGAATTAAAAGAAGACACAAGAGTGGAAGATTATCTTTCCCTGCAGGTGGAGAACCACAGACCCTTTCCTCTGTATGTTCTGGGTTCGTATGGCCTCAGGCTACAGATTTATTAATTCAAAAGGGGGTGTAACCCTATTGCAATGTTTCTAAGGATGGGGGTTTAAAGAACAGATTTACATATCTTAAACATATGGTTAAACAACCAATCCTTCTATTGTCCTTAAGCTCTCCACACAGGATGCCCTCCTTCTTATGGGGACTGGCAACTCTCAGAAACCAAGGTCAAGTCATCATTAACCCTTCACCTCAGGAACATGTTTCATGATATGGATCCTGGAGCCGTTCCTCTCCCCCTCAGTCTCCTACTTTGGTGATCGTCCAAAAAAAACCTCAGTGTGGTCATATCCTAAATCTGCTACACCTATGGCCTTGGAGCACATGGGAAAAGGATCCTTAGGCTCTTCTCACAGTGATGCAGACTGAAGGAATTTGAAGTCGTCTCCTTTCTTCAAGAATATATACGCACATTAAGAAATGTATATAACTACTACAAGTTAAAGTAAAAACACATCACTATCATTTCTAAAAAAACATTTATGCAAACACTAGATAAAAACACTACAATTATTACATTATTCTAACAGTTGCCAGCATGTTGGCTGTGTCATGCCAGGGTGGGCCTGGAGGGATCTCGGGTCTGCAGGGTCGCCTGCCCTTGGATGGGGTCCCTGATGGGGGTGGGGGGCTTTGTTCTAGGCTGATGTGCCACTGGATTGTGGACTAGTGCCTGCTGTGGTGCCTGGACTGCTCTGGGGTCCAGACCAACCGACAGGTAGCATCTTCTTTACAACAACCAGCATGTGCTCTCCCCTAGAGGGAACACACTGTTAGTAAGGTGGTGGAGGGAGGGTGGTGGAGGGAGGCTGTGCAAATGACTCAATGTGACTGTCCTAGTTTTATGTTTTCTGAAAGCTGGCTGACTGACTGACTCCAGTCCCCTACTGCTCTGTGTGGGGATGCCTCTATCTGGTGGGAAGGCTTTGGGCTCCCTGGGTTGTCTCCCAGTTCCCGTGCAGCCGCTTCCCCGCTGTAGACTTATGTAGCTGCTTGTCCATCCTAGGCCCTGTGGTGTGAGTCTGGGACCGCCCACACCTGCCACTAAGCAAATTTTTCTTCTGAAGAGGCTTTGTAAATCCTTTATGCACAAGCATTTCCTTGCATACACACTATGGAAAATTGATTCCAGGTGTTCACGGATACACACTAATACTAAATACTAAGCTGCAGCTACATATTTATACCATCCTGAATAATATTATATAATCAACATAGATTTTGACTTCCGCACACATGGATATTTAAGGGATATGTGCTGCTCTTAAAGCCTTGTTTGATATTTACCTTGGTTGTCTGTTGTCTTTTTGCTATTATTTTCTCTTGTTTGTTTCTCCTAGGAGTAACTATATATCTTCTGTTTTGTCTATTTTTTGCTGTTTTGTTTATTTTTTGTTTTCTTTTCACACTATCTTTCCTGTCTCCATCTCTTTCTTTCTCATCTCTTTCTTTCTCACCCACCTTTCCATCCGATGGATACGACTTTACTCCCTAAAAAATTTTTAATAACGTTTTATTTACAAGTTGAACCCTATGACAAAGTCACAATGGTCTGCTTGTTAAAGTAAAAGTTATGGGCTTCCATCTAGCTCTGGAACATCTATTCCCAGAGCTACATTAGAAAAAGCAGGACAAAAAACAAAAAAAAACAAAAACATGAGAAACTCTAAACCAATTTAATGGATCATTGTAAAGCAGTACCGTATTTTCACGACCATAAGGCTCACTGTACAAAAAGGCGCAGTCTCAGTTATGTGTGCCATTGCTGTATTTAACACACACATAAGGCGCGCCGCACCACAGGG
>JAUZNJ010118754.1:0-19331 GCA_034780135.1 Jordanella pulchra | reverse complement strand
TTCTTTTGTTGCAGGCATTTATGAACTGTTTTACCACAGTTCAATAAGAAAATGTTTTAGTTAAGCTCTATGTTCTCCTTGTACATAGAAATCAGTTCTCCTGTCTTTTTAAAACCTGCAGAGTTTAACCCCATTACATTTAATTTTTCATATACTGACAGCTTTGCAGAAGGGATCACAGCCTGCATTTAGTTTCTCTCTCCCAGGTTTGGAAGGTTCAGTTTAGGCAACGTGAAGTTTTCTAGACGTTTTACCTCTCATCAGAGAGGCTTATTCAGTTCTAACTGATGCTGGGTAGCACTAATATTAATATAGCCTACTTATAGGTGTAACAAAAGAATTAGGGGGAAAAAAAGTCAAAAAACAAGGGTGGCTATGACTGCAGCTGGATGGCCCATGGAGAGCACCTGGGGAGTGTTGACGGTCTTCAGGGGAGCTCTGATGGGTTGTTAACTCCCTTATCAGAGTGGTTCTTTAATGTGAGCCAGGTAGGAGGCAGAGGATGGTGAATTTGCTGGGTGTAGCTGCTTGGTATTGTTCCTTTGTGCATTCCCATGATATCTGTCCGTGCTCCCTCTGCTGCACTGGTTCTCCTAGGAGAGGGATGCCAAACTAGTTCCAGAAAGGGCCTTGTGGCTGCTGGTTTTCTTTTCAACCAAGCAGTAGTACACCAGACTATAATCGTCTCAACTCATCAGGTTAAGACTGAACTTACTTGATGAGATGAATGGAGTCTGGTGATTGGTTGGAAAGAAAGCCAGAAGCCACACAGCCCTATCTGGAACCAATTTGACACCCCTGTCCTAGAATAACTGCCAAATTCCTGAAATATCCTGATTTCACTCTTGCCTAGCCTTTCTAGAAACTGTTGCCTTTAGAACAGACTCTCCTTGCATTTGTCTTTGGCCCCATATTGACAGCAACTTCTCCATTAGCATTAACCCTGTCTAGTGCCATAGAATTCTTAATCAGTCATCCAGTGATTTGAATCATCCAAATGGAGCCACTGGTATTAGTCATCAGAGCCAGCCCAACAGCCAGTGACTTTCTTTCAGTTAAATACATTTCCATTAACCATCAAATTGTGAAAATTTTAATTAGGAAAATAAATTTGCTAAATAGAAACATTGCAATTTTGAAAAAAAAAAAAAAAACTAAATTTTTCACTGAAAATTTCTCAGTGTTCAATTAGGTGTTTTTTTTGTTGTTGTTGTTTGTTTTGGTAATTTCAGAATTCTTATATTTCAAAATACTACATTGGAAATACTTTTCTTTTTTTGCATCACAGGAGTCACATGATGTAAAAACACGAACAAGACCAGAAGTCATCAAAGGGGGTTGGTGCCCATTAAAGCCATGGCTAAAATATGAATATATCCTATGTGTTTATATCTGCCATGGTCATGTTGTTTTCATGGTTATTTCACAAACCAAAATTATTTATATATAGTTTTAATTGCATTTGATATTTAATGGAAATACTGTAACTGCAAAACTTTATAATTTCAAATTAAGCAGGATATCAACATAGTTTAAGAAGTTCCAGTGAGTTCCTTTTCTTGCAACACCAATTTAACTTTAAACAAACTTTTTTTAATACTTTCTACTTGGGTCGGCCGGATTTTAGGTCTCCAGATTCTTTCCAGACATTACAGAAATATTTCAACTCATTTAGAATTTTCAGTGTGAATCCCCCACAAAATCAAAAATTTTGCCCAAAACTTTGGATTGAAAACAAGAAGTTAAGATGAATAAACATTTAAACCCTCTCTAATATATGCTTTTGTGAACAATATGTTTTAAACTTTATCTTTTGTCAAAATTAAGGTCTTTTGCACATTTCTGCTCTTCAAAGTTTATTTTTGTAAATATTCTTTTTTTATAGTTATCACTTGCTCTTTTTGATATCCCCTGTTTAAGACTATCATCTTAAAAATGATTAATTTCTCAACTTTCCTTTTTAGTCAATATCGATGATCTGTCAAGATATTTAACAGTTTTACATTTTAACCACGTTTGTATCACATGTACCTTTACTGTATTTTCAATTATTTAACTTTCAATAATTAAATCTTCAATTTGAAGATTTTAGTTGGAAAAAAAATCAATATTTAACTACTGGTGTTTACTAATGATTTTATGCTTCCCTGCTATCCTTACCTTTGCTTTTCTTAGTTTCCTTTTTCTTTAAGAGCCTCTGGAAGAATCACCTCTGTTTGGAGAGATTCCTACTTTGAGTCAGTCATTCTATGCAACTGAATACATTTCTTTTTTGATAACATACAAATACATACGTTTGACCTCCAGTTTGCAGGAGACCATGGCTTCTCCCTGGGCGTTCTTGGCTCTGCAGGTGTACACACCACCATCGAAGCTGCAGGGCTTGCGGATCTCCAATGAGCAGATGCCCTGATTAGAAATCTTCCGAAACTTGGGGTCATCTCCAATAATCATCTGGTTTTTCAACCATTCAATCTGCGGCTGCAAAGTAAATGGGAAAAGTTCATATAAATACATGTTTTTTTCATTCATTTGATTTCAGTGCTATTACACTAGTTCTATTTTGTTTAGTTGCATGACAATTTTAGGCAAAGCTTTGGTGCCCATGAGTTGATTACCTTAGATAAAAAAAAAGTTTGCCTGACAACCCCATATATCACTGATACTTAGACTATTTCTAAATGTAAAGTCATGAAGTTTAACATTTAATTAAACATTTACTTAAATTAGGTCAGGGTCACTCTTTAAAGAGGAGCTGAACTTTGTAATCACTCCTTTTATCTGACAATGAAGTGAACTTCCCAATCTGTCGTGCATAAAAAGCTTTCTTTTAATAACTATTTATGCCTTTCCTTTTTAGCTTAGTGTTTACACACTTTCAATTCAACGTTTACAAAAAAAGGAATATTCAAGGTACAGATACTTTCCCCCCATACTTCCCCTATACTTTAGTTTACAAATTAACATTTTTTATGCAAGAAATATATGAAACCTTGTTCCACTTGTAGCAAAACAAAATAACGTATGTTTTATTAAACACTACTTATTAGATGACTTATGCAGAAAATTGTTGCACGGGACTTTTTGGAGTATAAGCATAAAGTGGAAAGGATACTAATGCATATAATTTATCCTGAATGTAATTTGTAAAATTTATGAAACCTTGCTTCCTCTACTCTGCTGCTTCACTATGATGCAGCACTTTGTGTTGGTCTATAACATAAAACCCCAATACTTGGAAGTTTGTGGTTCTAATGTGATGAAATGTGAAAATGTGAAATGTGGGAAATATACCACAACTGAACTGATTGTTTACATTTTAAACGGACCAGTGTAGGCTACCACTACTTTACTCTGAAAGTACGTATATCTAAATATGTTAATATAACAGAAACATGGATCCAAGCAGTACTTGTGCCCCAGTAAAACCTCAAACAACTCTAAGCATGTCTGTACACTTAATCTTATTTAGATAACAGAGATAACTGGTTTCCCAAAGACACCTGTCTCTTCTCCCTCCATGTGTGGATGAACAGTAACTGTCACTAACACTGATAAGGGAAGTACACTGCAGGCCGAATGGGTGGTAAAAATAGAACCTCCTGTGAATATGCAGTGCGTCCATGTAGACATAAAAGTACATCAAGCTTAACTTCTTATCACTGTCTCCTTTTTGCGTTCCTCTTTAGGCTCTTAATGTAGCCTCTTCCTCCACATGTGAAACTCTATCAGGGTGAGCAGGACAGCTTATCAGAACATTGGACATGCTTCTCTGTTGTACGTTCTCAAACAGAGCTCAGCAGGCTCCGTGATCTGTTCCAGAGACTGAAAAGTAGTTCCATAAGCAAAGGCTAAATAAATACAACCCACTTAGTATGTAGCCTTGATTCATGGATGGTATATGAATAAAGGGTTAAAAAGACAGCATACAATAGAAGGAGAATAATTTCAAAAAACAAAACAAAACTGGAATACCGTTTTAAAGCTCCTAAAGATGTAGAATAAAATGGTCACATGTGGAAAAACTCTTGCCTGCTCACTACAAACAGCTGGTACAAAACTAGAGCTCTAAAATAGTCACCATAGGGTAGACAAGATAACTCTCTGATTTATGACCTAAGACTTGTTCTAAATACAGCCAAAGCTTTTATTGCAACACCTACAGATTCCTACAAATACATGTTTCTATGTGAATCATTTTTGGAACAGCAGGTGTTTAAAGAGAGCAGCTGAAACTACAGTACTTCTAGAGGGCAGCATCCTGTTTCATTTCACCTGCATGGGTGAAATCTGCCAGCATACGACTGTCTAGTTACCAAATCAAAATATATTTATACAACTCTTGAAACAGGACGTGGTTTACTGACAGTTTAAGCATTTAAAGTCATATTTCCACAGCATTTCGCACTCCAAGGGTACTAAGGTCCAAGTCATTATAATAGACAGAATGACAGCAGACTGACCCACAGTAAGGAAGGCAACTTTTTTTTATCCAGCTGCTACTGATTTCTGAAAAAATTCAAATGCAAAATCATTTCTTTTTCAAAGACTCTTATGAACATTTTCAAATGCACACATCTTAGAATTATGTAAAGTAAGTAAACTGAAGGTTTGTGTAAAGATTAGCAGACATAGACCAAGACCTGAGATCTCAGAAAATAAATCAGTAGAAATTAACTCTGGATCTGAGTTCAAAACTTTTATTTTTTGCTTATTGAAGGCATTTTTTTCAAATATCACCGAATAATCCTCTGTGAGTTTATCATACCACATTTTAATTTCATATGTTACCTAAAACAATCACTTCAAGGACACAAAAAAAAATAATAATAAAAATGTACTTTTACCACATATTAGTCGGTTGAATCTTTAAAGAATGAGCAAATATTTACACATGTATTTTCCAAGTCTCTGAGCAAAGGAGATCTCTTATCTATGATTCTATAGATTAGATATATGATATATATATATGATATATATGATAAGATTAAAGTCTTACTCTGGGGCATCCTCGAACAGAACACAGCAGCTTGGTAGTGTATCCCACTGTAGCTGCACGGTCAATGAGAGGCGTGGTGAACTTCGGTGCCTCACTGAAGTCATGTTCCTGATATTCAGGAGGTTTATAGACAATACCTGCATAAAACACATAACTGTTATTTCATCTTTGTATTTTTTATAAAACGCAGGGTTTTTATACAAGTCTTCACTTTTAAAAGGGCTTGTATTTGTTAAACAGCTAAATATTAATCAAAACTACTTGGAAAACCTGTGATAGTAATGGAACAGAAGAGACAAAGCACAACTCAATGCCTTATATGTTATTTGTTGGTCATTATTTCAATTTTAAGCAATATCAGAAATAAAACAATAATGAAAATGAAAAGTAAATTTGGGCTCATGATGTGGGAAACACACAATCTGGCTCAATTAAAGTATTTCAGTGTATGGCAGTGGCTACTACAAGTTTTTATTTATCTGTTTTTAACAGCAGAAAAGAAAAAAAATCAGAGGTCCATTTAATGAGTAGGAGTCATATCATTTTCCATAAATACAACATTAGTCGCAAAACACCACAATAACTGTTTAAGCAATGTTGAAATAATAATATAATGAACAGCATCAATGGATAACACCTGCATGACTAACACAGTCTTGTATGAACGAACTGCACAATCAAATATATTAATCAGTTTATGCATAAACCTTTTCCTGCAAACACACACACACACCTACACCCCCATACCCACATACACACACAGCTCTGTCAGGGCTATTAATGTTTTTTCAGGCTCTAAAAATGAATCTCAGTAACACTTGAACTCTGGCCAAGAGAGGCACCCACTTAGATTTTTAAGCAGTGCCAAGGTCATTTTCGCTCCTCAAGTATTCACTTCAGAAGCTAAATGACTAACTTCAGCTCATTAACATCACCACAAGTGTTGACTATACTCGTATAAACACACTTTGAATGAAAGGACTGCATGCATCCATAAAGTTACCTGTCTTCTGGATTGTTGCTGCATTCTTGGTAACGGCACTATTCTCACCCCTCCCAACTTGGTTCTCAGCAAACACCCTAAACAAGTACGAGTTACCCATGATTAGGTCTGACACGGTGGCAGTTAATCTATGGTAATGCTCCAGCACCGTGAACCATTCCTGTGGATGGACACACAGCAGGCTGGTTACAGATGTCCATGTAAATTAAAACCCACTTCCAGCATCTTTAGCCTTATTGTTTTTGCAGCTCTTTCCTCCAGTCATACCCCAGTCTTCTTGTCGGCCTTCTGGACCGTGTATCCAGTGATATCTGAGTTTCCGTTGTCCTTTGGTGGAGTCCATTCCAGGGCAACATTAAAACCCCACACATCTACCAGCTTCACACTCGTCGGTGGACCGGGGAGGTCTAAGGACATATATGAGGATCATTGATACATAAAAGATTCAGATCATAGCTGAGTTGCTGTTTATGTGGCAGGGTACAGGTTTAAAAAAACAAAGGGTCAAAGGTCGCTGTTTAAAACCTGCTTTTAACAGCAACAGCTGCTTGTCAATCAGTCAAATGAGCATATTTTTCATGGTTGTCTGAAGTGACTGAAATAGTTCCACAAACATGTTTCTTGTGTTAACATTTGTGTGTGCTCAGCGGTTTTGTTAATATAAACCAAGGTGCATGAAACTGACCAACAATCTGAAGGGTGATGTTTGCTTTGTCTTCAAAGCTCTCCACTTTTAATGTAATCTCGTAAATGCCAGAATCGTCCCTCTCAGCGCTGCGGATGAACATGATGCTGTCCCTATCACTGTTCCTAATGTTGACTCTCTTCTTATCCAAAGGTTGGCCATCCTTCAGCCAGGACACTGCAGGTTTGGGCTTCCCCTAAGTGGTTGGAAAAAGGAGAAGATACCAAATGTAGAAATTGATCTATTATTTTTTAAAAAGGTTTAAAATTCAAAATGTACATGCATGCTTAGCAGCTTACGATGAACGGAATGACAATGTTGATCTGCTCTCCAACCTTCCTGACGTAGCAGGATCTGAGTGAACGAGGCAAGCGGATCTTGGGTTTTTCTAAAAAAAAAAACAAAAAAACATTTTTTTAACAGTCTCCCCTTTAGTTTATATTCCTAACTACTGCACAAAAGTTAGGCATTTTTCTAGACTGGAATGTGTTTTGTGTTTCCTCTTTCGGTCAATGCGGTCAAATTGCCTCAGGATGGCAAATCAAAAAGACAAAGAGCTAAATGGACCAGAAAAAATGAGGGAAAGCTCACACAGGTGGAACTATATGTGCTTTTGTTGAAATATTTTGTTGGAATTTAATGCTGTGACAAACAATGACATTTTTATCTCCCATGGTGCAAATGACAATTTCCCTAAAGTTTCCAGCATTAGCATTTACTTCTGTAATTAATTACTGTTTATCTTAAGGTGATGCACATTTTAACTATGACTAATAATACTTATGGGCAACTAGTATGATGTGAGATCTGCTTATGTTCGCACTTGGAGGACTAAAACACAAGACAAGGACTCTCCTTGACCTTAACATCGTTTTCATGTCAATAAGTGCGGACATTTCATGACCTTACATTCCAAATTCCAGCATTTTACTGAGTTGTCAATGCTTATCATCAGGTTATGATAATTCTTCCGAATGACAAGAGCTTCTGAGAGAAGCTGATAAAAAACAGATTGTATCTAGGCAAGGAGAGGTAAAAGAGGAAGACCCTTCATCCAGCAGTGCCCAAAATAACTTTAGTGAAAGAAAAACCTTGGCTGAACCCCCCCACTCCTCTCCTCTACATCATGTGCAAAGAAATGAAGATGTCATATTTTTTCACTTATCAGTGAGCTCTAATATCACAGACAGTCAGTTATATGTGCTGCTGCAGTTTGTCTTGCATACATGGATGAAATGACATCATGTTTGGGACTTTGTGTAACATCTAAGAAGCCACCATGCTAGCTACTCTGTCCAGGATAGGTGCAAAGGATCAAGAAATGCATCTCTCACATAATCCTGCATAAGCAGCAAATATCTCAAAGGCCAGATAAGCTTAGACGATATATAAACCCATTGCCATTTCTAGTGATCAACTCAAACTGCCCATCTCTCTCACACCCCATCAGTCTCATGTCCATCGTCCTTACAGTGCTCCGTGTTCTTTCTTTCTCTCTCTCTCTCTCTCTCTCTCTCTCTCTCTCTCTCTCTCTCTCTCTCTCTCTCTCTCTCTCTCTCTCTCTCTCTTTCTCTCTCTCTTTCTCTCTCTGATCCAGCATGCATCATCACCCTTTATCCTTACAACTGTCACCATATAAAGCTGGGATCCAGCAGCGGAAGCCATCATTTCCCAGGAAGCTCAGGTTGGCCCCTAGATGCGGCTCAAACACTGAGCCCCTCTAATTACCAAACCTGCCAGCAATGCCCAGAAGTGTCACTGGCATTGCAAAATCTACAAGCTGGCGAGTTGGACCACAAATAATACATAATCTGTCTTTGTCTCGAGATAAAGAGTCTATGTTGAGGGAGGCTTTCTGCACATATTGGACAAGTCTGCTTTCATCGGCATGTACATGCCGATACTTGACGGACACAGAGCTGAATTTAACACCAGCAAGCCACCCAGAATCCATTAATTAGGCTCGTGTTTCGCTTCCCTCCGCTGACTAGCACTTCTGTTTGGATGACCGTACGTGTTCCTCAACGGTTTCCATGTGTTCCCAGTGGTTTGAAACACAACCTGAGAATATATTCAACAAGCTCTGCTTCTGAAAGTAGATAAGTTGGGTATGTCAACATGCATGTTGATGCCCTCTCAGGTTTGTCTCAGAAGTCTCAAGTCTCTAACTACTGTTTTTAGTAACAATTATGATTTTTATTTGTATGAAAATCTAACAGAGGGTAACATATTGAGTGAAATGAATATACTTTTAAACTATTGGCCTTTAAGAACCGCAAACAGCTTTGAGAATTCTGAAATACAATATCCTGATCCTTAGCACCATACCGCACTTTGAAATGGAAAGACCTCGGCAAAGATTAGCACTTCTGGTACAGAGACCCATCTGTTACTAAGTAAGCACCTTTTAAAATTAGGCATGTTTCCATTTAATAGTGACTTCAATTTAAAGTAATGTTTAAAATTGTAGAAAAAAGTCGATCAATAGACATGTCAAGTTTATTAGGTTTTGGTGACATTATGTTGGTTGACAATATATATTAACATTAACATGAGTTTTTTACAAAAAGAAAAGAAGAAAAATACAATAAAAAATACTCTTTGACATCCATATACTCTCCACATTCTAAGCTATATATAATAAAATGTTAACAATGGAGTAGAGGACTACATTTTCCAAGGTTCCCATTGCTATCATTAACTTCTCAAAATAAAAATAAAGATAAGCCACCATAAGGAGTCTCAGTATTATTACAAAACATGTAAAGTCATTACATCAACCTCTTAAGATAAGATAAATACAAAATATAATCAAATTTATTTATTATATTTCATTCAGATTCTGTTTTAAAAATAAATAAATTAAAATTTTTAAATTTTCTTTATAAAAATTATAATTGAAGTCATCTAAAATTCAAAAAAGTCATATTCTGCTGAAGGGTAATACAACTAGAAAATCCAAGACTCCAAATGCTACGTAAGCTGAACCTATTTACTTTGCAAGAATGATGTCATCAGGCCACACCAGTGTTGGAATGAAGGACAGCCAGAGAGGCAGTACATAAATAAATTGGCTGAGAGTGGGCACTGACGAGGTCCGTGTAAGTAAAGTGCATGGCAGCCAAAGGCTCATTACCCAAATGTTTCCTTATGCCTGACTGAGACTAGCAATAAATCATCGTTAGTACTGATAGTGCTGACCTCCTTAAAGCTGGAATCTCCTCCTGCAGCCTTCACCTTACACTTGCAATAGGTGCAATGTTTACATTTCGGAAATTGTTGACTTTTTTATAATTTTCTTTATATTCGAACCATTCTCACACACTTTAAAGAAGTAAATTGACTTTGACTCTCTTTGCTGAACAGGCCAAGTTCTCTAGAATAACCAACAACAACCATCATAGCTGCCGATATTCATTAATAGACAGAAATGAATGCTTTTAGAAAGAACATCTAAGGGGTCGACCTCTTCTTTCAGTATAAAACATGCCGTCACTTCTGAAGACATGCAAGTGAGAGATTGATATACGACCAACGAAAGCACTTGTCAGCACCTGCAGGATTTACGTCTTTACATCTGTGCAACCCATCAGAGGCCCACATTTAATACCGTCTATGCCTCTCTGTTTGCAGAAGGGGTATTTTAAGGATAGGTCATAAGTTGTGAGTAGGACAGAAAACTTGAAAGAAAATGTAGAGATTGGTTTAACACCAGTAAATATGCTTGATAAATTTTTTTTTACAGAATTCTTTCTAAGGGTAAAGTCATGTTCTTGTAAATGCAAATATCCAATTATTCTAGCAATTCTCTTTTCTAATGGCACTGTAGTGAAACTGCACACATAGGCAAAAAAATAAATTCTTTTAAAATAAAGTCTAACACTGACAATAACTCACCACCGATCTCACGGATTGGAACAGGCTCTGGAAGCGCCCCAGGTTCGCTGCGGCCTCCTGGGTTTACAGCCACGACGCGTACATGCAGCAGGTCGCCGGCTGTCAGGTTCCTGATACAGAAGCGGTCAGCCAAGGTCAACTCCTCGTTAGCTACAATCCAGTCTGTTGCTGCAGAGCAACACAGTGTCAGTGTTAGTTAGTGTGGATTCATTTTCACCTCTATGTAACGATTGCATCAAAAAGCTGTCTGAATTATGTCTTTCCAAAGTGTTATGAGACACTTTGCATGGTTTATCACCTGTCAACACAATCGTACAAAGAAGCTTCCCACGAATAAGTACAGTAAGAACCAGCATGGTGAAACCTTAGATGGCGTGCTGTCATCTGAGCAAACAAGCACTTCTAAAAGCAGTGTCAAAGGATACAGCGACAGCCAGTCAACTTCTGTCTACCCTATACGGTGTGTGTCCAGCAACAAATCTCTCTGCCTTCTGACACTCTGGAGACAGGTGCAGACTCACAAGTTCAACCCTCAAACACAATTAGACACACTTTATGCACACTTACTCCCATCCTTGCGGTACTCGACAGTGTATCCGCTCAAGCCTGAGCTACCGACAGCCTCTGGTGTTTTCCACTTAATGGTAAGGCTGGAGTCATTCACATCGTCTACAGACACATTTAGTGGAGCACTGCTGGGGACTGCATGGAATAAGGTGATTAGAGAGAGGAAAACACAAGCTTTAACAAGGTGTTGAGCCTTTTTCACAACCCCGTTACATTGTCATGCAATAGTCCACAGTTTCACTATATAAACCCAATCAAGAGGTCGTGATCTACAAGGCTTTCCTTAAGTTAAACAACATAAAATGGAACTGAGAAACAAAGCTGAAGCCATTGAAATCAATAGCTGTGTGAAATTTTGTTTGTCGCTCTTTTTCTTATTTGCTGTCTTAGTTTTAGCCGACTTCTCATAAATGTTGAATTTATGAGAAGCATAAATATTTTATTTTTTCAATTCTTATCTTAAACTTTACATCCTGAGAACTTCAAACCGGCTTCACTTCGGTTAACTGTATTTTTTTTACAGGCCATTTTTTTTCTTTTCAATATCTCATCTTTTTCATCTAAATTTTTTAATTTCGGTTTGTTTATTTTTGTCTCCTATTTTGATGTTATATAAAACATGAAAGCTACACTTGGCACAATGCTAACAAACAAGTGTTGTTCTCTTGACAAACAGTCAAAAGTTGGACCCATTGGTTGGAGTGAAAGACAGAAAGGGATAATTATTACGCCAGAATATGTTCAAACTGCTCGGGAATCGACTGGTTGCATCATTTCTACCACTGCAATCCAGTCCTGTATGTGGCTCCTCAGCCGTGGAAACTCTTTTCCAATGTTTTCTATCCAATTTTCTTAGGCCTTTTTGAAGAACACAAGGAGCTTTTTAATGAAGAAAGTTGGCGACCCTTGTGCACCATGTACCTAGACGTCTCCCAACATGGGATGTAATCTTAACTGTTCTCAAATCTTTATTGTTTCCACTTTGTTATAGTATCGCTATCAGTTAACAGTTTTTTATCAACTAGTTAAAACATCTGATGACTGAACTTCTTGCACAGGATTAATCAATTGAGCTCTGGAGAATGACTCATTATTTGATGATTGAGCTAAACTGAACATGCACAATTGGCAGACAATATTAGGCATTCAAATAATTTTCTTTAGTGTTAAACCAGGTAATTGATGGTTATTTGTTATGTCCCATTTAAAGACAACACCAGTTCATCCTTTGTACTTGTGCCCTCCTATGCTTGGCTTTTATTTATCAGTGTCTACATGGCTTAACATAACTAATTACTCCCCTTAAAATATTCAGTTAAAAATTTGTGAAATACATGAGTTCAAAAAAAACTAAAACAGTTTTAACGGATGTGTAAACAGAATGCAGGGAAAGCTGTAAGATCCTGACAGGTTACCTGCAGGAGGAGGGGGGGTGGGGGCTTTGGGAGGCTCCTCAACTACAGTTTCTGATGGAGCAGCTGTAATTTAAAACAACAACAAAAAGAACAAGTTGACCTATAAATTGTGATTGTATTTTCTAAATGCTCTAGATGTCAAACCTACTTTGGATTTTGCACCAGACAGGGATTTAATAAAGCACAAATCACATACATAACCACTCACTATTTCCACTTCACAGCATAGCTATGTGTTAATGTATTTTCAGTTTGTGTTTACCATCTGTTGGAGCATCTGCATCAGGAAGAGCAGCGCTGTCTTCAGCAATGGGAGCAGCAGCTATCGTTAAAACGCCATTCAGAAAAGCCAGTTAGTGACGTATATTTCATTTTTGAATTGTACTAGAAATCAGCACATTTCTTAGTTTTCTCCACATCAAAAGACGCTACTAAAGCAAAGCAGCTGCACGAAGCATAGCAGAAAAAGCTTAGAAACATACCTGCAAATTATGATCAGGACACAAGTGGGTAATCAAATTATAATTTTATTTTAAGATGGATGCTGGGGATATTGGATGTTCATTCCTAAGACATGTATCAATGGCTTTAACAGTCTTGTCCATGTTGTGATTAGCAGCTAAAATCTGGATCAGCTATTCTATTAAATTAAAGACCAGAGGTTGGGTAATGAGAATTATGACGCAGCAGAAAATAAATGCATCCCAGTTTATGAAACACAACCAATCTGATCTACAAGGCTGAGCAGAGTTCAGAAAAGGCTGCTGTTTTCAACACCTGACAGCAACCACGTGTATTTAGTGTTATCATGTTCAGATCTATGTTCAGACTAGACGTCTCTAGAATCACATATTGGAGTCCTTTTCAGAAAGGTTTGCAGCATCATTTTAGTACTTAAATGATAACAAATTTAGAGGCATATTCAGTTACCTTCATTGTTTCTCAACTATTTAAAAACAATTATGCTTGTTATTTAAATATTTTTACAAATTGGGCTAAATTAAAACAGGCTAAATAAAGTTTCAAATAAATAACTCTGTGCAACCAGTCTTCTTTAAAAGTTATAAAGAAATATGCCTATGAAAATTAAGTGTAAGATATATAGTGGATTCTTGGGATCAATCTAAAGATCCCCTTCGTTCTCATCCCGGACTGGAGTCTTAACCCAGTTAGTCAAACGCACAACAGATCTGACCTACTGTACTGCATGAACATTAGTTTTGAACATTTAGGTGATCTGGTACAAAAATTATTGAAATCCAATCTTAAGTATACAAAGATACAACAAAGATTCCAGCATGTAGCTACCCATTCAATACTGACTTCAAAACGTAAACTTAACTTACTTTGAAAAGTAAAAAAATAAAAATAAAAAAACTGAAAACATGCAAACTCCATAAGTTTTTCTACCTGTAGCAGCTCCCTCAGTTGCAGAGGTGTCCCCTGTTGGGGGGGCAGGAGCTGCTTCCCCCTCGATAGCAGCAGTCACTATCTCAGCAGGTGGAGCTTCTGCAGGTGGAGCAGGTTCAGCCTCGGGTGCTTTCTCTGCAGCCTTTTTGGCTGGAGACTTTTTAATAGGTGCAGGTTTGCTAGGCA
Organism: Jordanella pulchra; assembly: GCA_034780135.1. NCBI lineage: Eukaryota > Metazoa > Chordata > Actinopteri > Cyprinodontiformes > Cyprinodontidae > Jordanella > Jordanella pulchra. The sequence goes on along the minus strand of JAUZNJ010118754.1, from coordinate 5,169 downwards.
TCGCTGACACACTGACAGTGCTCTGAATGATGGTTGGGAGAAGTCCTCAGTAACATATAAAGTGAGAGTGGGGGGTGGGGGTGTGCAACTCCACCCATCTCCTGACTTACCACCCCTCTTAAGCATCATATTTATCTCTACTTGTCTTCTTCCTGGCAACAACTGTAAATGCTACTGTCCAAAATAAGATAATTTAAGATTATTTTAAATGTAGTTTTTGATTGCAATTTTTATATCAAAGGCTACAATACAAGGCTGTGATTTTATAGTTTTCTGCAAAATGATAGTGATTGAATATCGAGGAAAGTATTTTTTGGGCTCAACTCTATTTTAATTTCAATAATGAATTTCCTCTCTTTCAAATCACACTTCATAATAGTTGCTTCATTTTCTGTTTTACTGCTTTTTTTTTTTTTGCAGTGATTCTGGTAATAAAAAAGTGTTTCCACACATTTTAAAAAAAGTTTAAACTAAAATGTGCCATAATGCCTTACAGAGTAACATTTTAACAAATTACAATATATACAAAATGATAGTTCAGTTTAGAAATTAAGTCATTTTATATATCTATTACTTGTTTTTTAAATGTGTTTATTTTAGTTCATCCTGAAGATTGTGGCAATATAAAAACCCAGTTATTTGATATATATATAGAGTATTACACAAAGCAAAGAAGGAAAAATAACAGAAATCTCAGACTACTTATCAAAACATAGCCTGGCGTGACGATTATCAAGCTGTAGTGTTAAAAAAAAACTAAATTCCTTTTCTTTTGTGGTCTTCACTTTTTATGCACAATATACCGCATTGACAAAATTCTGCAGACCATCTGTAGAGGTTAGCTCTAGGCAGCAGGCCAATCATGTAAACAGATACCATAATGGAGGTATTGGTACTTTTGCATATGTTGGGAAGAGACATAAGCATGTTCATAAAGCTTGTAGACAGAGCAGAATATGAAGAGATTTAATGTTTCCTGCTAATAGCTGCACTGACTTTGGACTTAATGAAACACTTTCAGCCTCGAATCGTTACTGTGAAAACTTCCCCCTGGATCTAAAACAGCCTAGTTTCTGTCTCATCCTTCATTCTGGAACGTTGATTTAATCTAAAAAGATGACTTTGGTCCAATGAGCAACAGTCTAGTCATATTTAATTTTTTATCCTAAGATCCAACTGATGTCTCTGGATCAGGAGTGGCCTATTACGAGGAATTCCAGTTTTGGTCCGTATCTCAGAAACATCTGGAAGCTTTGACTCCAAGCCCACTCCACTCTGCTAATCTCTACAAACCCATTAATGGGTTTAGTTTCAAAATGCTCCTCTTTTCCTTCCACCCAACCTTTTGTTAGGATACTTCATGTCTGTAAAGTTCACCCTTCTTGTGTTTATTAATCATTTGTTGCAGAACTGCTTCCATGTCAACAATGTTTCTAATGATGTCACAGAACATAAAATATTCTTCCCAGAACATTTCTTAAGGTGATATAATGTTAAAGTTTTAGGAAATGTATATTTAGGTTTTCATTAGCTGTGAACTAAAACATACCAAATTAATATAAAAATACCATTTCACATTAAATTAGTTAAATCATTTTTTCTATTTTTTTATTAAGTAAAAAATAAATTAACTCAGCAGTATTTTGATTTATTGAAATGTTCTGGTACGCAATCATATGAACTGATTTAAAATTCTGATATGAGGATATTCTTCAGAGAAGATGTCAGGAAAATAACCTTTTAAAATGATCTTAGGTGTTTGTTTTGATATCGTTATTGGTGGACATTCATTAAGTTCTAAACTAACAAAAAAAAGCACAATTCAGTGGCGCCACCTAGTGAGCAATAAGGTGCATACCTTCAATCAACAGTCACTGGTGTGAAAAATGACATGACTTTATTATGTCCAGTGCTTAAGGTTAGACATATGGAATTTGATGTGATTATTGAGAAATGACATTTCATGAAGTCCACTTTTAATCCAAGTGCTCCTTCCTGCAGGAGGAAGACAATAAAAATCAGAGGACGCTCTTTTTTTTTTTCCTGCATCAACGAGGCAAAGCTCTTCTTTGATCTCTTTTTGCTTCAGTGATTGTAGTCGCAGATGCAGTGGCTATGTACAGTGTTTACAATAGTAATGTCATTCACGTACAAAAGAGAGAAAACTTTACAAATATAAGAAAACAAAACAAAACAGAAAAACATAACTCTGCTTAAAAAAAACAAGACAAAAACAAAACAAGGAAAATTCCCAGTTATTAAAAGATCTTTGCTCTGATACGGTTAAAGTGTGGTACTGTAGGTCCAAGACATGAAAGGAATATTTGGACATCTTACTGCTTGCCACAAATCTCTCAGTCTTTAGATCATAACTGTCAAATTGCACACAAACAGGCCATACGTGTTACACATTCTCATATGCTGACATGTATCACGTTTGGAAAAAGCTCATCCACTGGCCCAGAGGTCCTGATAATGAGCATCCAAACACCAAGTCACCACTTTAAAGTGACATCAGAGTAGGTGAGAGAATGTCTCGTCCAGATCGAGGCCTCCAGGTGGTAGCAAGCAGCTTGAGAGCAGCTTTAAGCCAAACTGGGTTTCAGGCACAGATAGACTTAGGCATCATGATGTTACTTTTACACCTTCAAACAAAAGCAGAGAAACATTTTAATAGAATATGGCAGTCTGAGGTACATTAGGGTTGAGGTGGGGGTGCACCGAGTTCTCCTTTACCAGCAGTTTCCTCTTCCTCCACCTTCCTTTTATCACATAACAGTCAGGTAGGATCAATAAATACTGTTTCTAATTTCTAACAAATATTTTGTGCAAAAAGGAAAAAAAAAGGGCTAAAAAGTTTTGAGTTCAAATATAACTTAATGTGTTAATTGAGGCTTTTTAAGTTTGGAGGAGAAAGATCTCATGATTTATAGAGCAAAGAGGAAGGAAATGATTCATGTTTTCAATTTTTTTTTAAACGCATCATCGCCACTTCTTGTTGCACGATGAGTAATAACCCAACAGTCCTGAACACAGTGAACCCTGCCTTGTATAGCCCATGCTGAAATGTATGTCATCTGTTGAGGTGATTGGTGGATGAAGGTGACTAGAGTACAAAATCCTACAAAATCTGCATTTTTTGCTTTATTTGTTTTTACAACACAACTGTGTGTTTGAAAAGTGATCAGAATAAACAGAACATAGGTTCCTTTCATGCGGGGTCAGTCCGCATCTTTGATACGGAGGCTGGAAGGACATCAGCATTAAAAACTCTGCCAAGTCTGTGTGCAAGTTTTTAAAGACTTGCTGTGGTGATCCCAAAATAAGGGAGCAGCCAGTAGAACCCACTGCTGCAAGCAATCATAGCCAGAGACAGTAGACTTGATCAACAAGCTGCTATTGTATCTGTGTTTTATTTCTGCGGTTATGAAATTAATTAAATAAGACCAGTTAGGTTTTGCAGAGTCGTGTTGATAGTCATCCATGCATGTTCCTCTTACAGCTTCACAGCTTGGCAAACTGATCTACAGTAAGCAACAAAATTAGTAAAAGTTGAAATAAAAAAAGGGACACATTCAAGGCCATGTTCAAAAATGTGTTTTCCGTTTTTTTTTTACATTTCTCATAACCTGGTGAGCACCTTTGCAAAGACCAACTACTCAGACAATGAGACAAGACCCGGTAGATGCCACCACCTGCAGGATTCACTCATAAACTGCATTTATTAGCTAAGCCGGCACCTCTCCACTTCGACACATTCACTGACTATGCGCTCTAAAATTCCATTTTCAAAAGTAGAAAATAAAGTGCATTTTGGCTGCTGTCCAGTGATGGTCCAACTCATGGGGGAGCCGATAACACAATCAGCTGAAATGAAGTGCCTGCCTTCAACAAAAACCTGTGAGCACCAGTAGCTATAAAAAAAAGATCAAGAAAAAGGGAAACATGGGTCATGTTTAGGGTTACTGTAATATTTTGCATCATACATTTCCTTTCACCATGCACTTGCAGATTAAACAAAATGAAAAAAAAACCCATCTGGGACAAACTGAGGCAAGTGGAAGAATTATGTCCGATCCTCACATTTTCTCTCTGATATCAGTTTGTCTCCCTTGTCCTCCTGAAACAGGGCAGAGCAAACTCTTAACTGGAAACCCATTTTTTACAATTAGCTTTGAAGCTGCTCACTGAGCACAAAATAATGTTAACTATAGAGTCCTTTAAACTCTTGTTGGATCCCAGATTACTCGGCTCAGAGTGTAGTCTGCAGGCTGGGATCCAGACAGCCTTCTCTCTCTGGAGACTCGATGTAGTTGGCGGACTCCTGGAGTTTCAGCAGCATGGCCATCTGGGAAGCACATTAAGACGGAGGGAGGCGGAGTAAATCATTTTATCAATTGACTAGATTTCTTTAAAGAATTTAGTTCTGCGTGAATAAAATTCACCTCGAAATGTTTTTTGTAAGTGAGTATTGAGTTTGCTAAAGTGGCTCAGTGAAAAGAAATATTAGTTTTAGTTAATAAACAGTCCATGATTCACTGCAACTGCGACTCCAAATGTTAAATTTTTTGATGCCAAATCAAAGACTTTCTGCTTTGTTTCAGACAAAACAACATCAAAATGTAAATACCGCTTGTCTTAAAGGAACAAAAAAATATATATAATTGATTTATGGTGCTTTTTTTTACATTTAACCTTCAGGTTGCTTGAAGAAGATCGTTGTTCTTTGTTGGTCAAGTTGTTGGTGCTAACATGAAATTCAGAGAGATCTCACTCTTAATCCTCAGAATTCAATATAATGTCTGTCATTTATTCTTAACTATTAATCTTTCAGTTCTTTATATTTGTCCCCAATCTTTATCTGACTTTTACTAAACTCAAAACACTGTATTGAAATGCATTCTTATTGCTAATAGGTTTATAGACTGAAAATGGTGGGAGTTCTTAGTCTTAATACATTCAGTGAACCAGATAGGCAAAACTACTGGCAAGTTTTTTTTTTTTTTTGTTTATTTTTCTGACTAATATTAATAGTAAAATCTGGCTGTAAACCTTAAAAGAAAAATCACTCATTATCAGGAAAGTTGCAATTAATTTTAAGTTTCCCATTTAAAAAAATATATAGAAAAAGACGAGTAAAAAACAGATGAGAGAAAACAAGTATATATA
>JAUZNJ010118743.1:0-16460 GCA_034780135.1 Jordanella pulchra | reverse complement strand
CTGCCTCTGGTTGATGTCTAAACGTCGTACACACCGCTAAATTACTTTGGTCCAAAGTATTTCTGTATCAAGGCTGACGCATCTGCTGTCTCCTGGCAAGATGTATTTTTGGTAGTTTGTGAATTCACAAATCTCATGACAACTCATCTCGTTTGCAATGTAATGAAGACAGTTCATTACCAAAAATGTGTAGGGGTAATTGTCTTTTAATTTTATATCCACTTAAAAGAATAAATATATAAACTATGGCAGGAATTCTAGGGATTAGGGGTGGATGTACAGTCAAAGGCTAGGAATATCCTGAGGCTGTGTCCGAACGTCCGCCCTAACCCCTAAACCCAATCCCTATATGGAGCCGGGACTATGTAGTGGACTTTAGAGTGAAGTCAGTTAACTGACCGTTAGGAAAGATGATCACTACTCTTTGCTACCCGTTGGTCATGTGACTGCAGCTCGCCACACGGGTGTGTCCCAACTTTGTCCTTTCTCTCCCCCAAAACAAAACCTATGATGCTTTGCGAGGAGAGCTCTTGAAAAGCATTCTGGGATATATCTGCTCATCTAGTAACCTTGATGCATACTACTTTTTAAGGTGCATTGTGTGAAATTTTGAGTCCACTAATTTTCCATCCTCTAGACATTCAGACACAGTCATATAATGAAACCACCCTCATATAGTGCTCTACGTATAAAAGGGTTACAGCGGACGTTAAGCTACAGCCTAAGAATTGCTCACACCTGTTACCCCTGTGTTCTTTGCACTTCTTCACCAAACAGTTCAGGGAGGATTTGGGGACTTTTATTATTTCTCTTGTCGCCACGCTGAGACGGAGGATTTGCATAATTAATAGAAAACCATGTTGTGCAGCAACATTTAAACTGCATGCTGTCATCTTGAAACAATTTAAACATTCACTAAGATGTATAAATAAGTGATAAGCACTATAGTGAGTGCTTTCTGACCTGACCAGATCAAAAGTTTCACTAAAGTCCTGATATATAAAAGCTTTTGTTTCATAACTGATCTCTCTTTAAAGGCAAGGGATTTTACCTGTATCTGGATTAAGATTAGGCCTCTAAACTCTTCAGGGTAATTCTTACAGTATCTGTGTTGATAACCTTTATCAGGTAATACTTCACTCAGATTGGGGAGGATTTATACCAAGACCTCAATTAGCTTTAACTGATTACATCTCACTGTGTGATTCTGATCTCTTCTCTTTAGATCATTGAGATTATCCTCTGTATGGTTAATGATGATAAATGTAAGGGTGATGTCTTCTTTTAGTATTTTATATAGATTATGTGGTACCTAGAGGAGGAAGGGTTGTGTTGGGCTATAAACCATTATATTAATTTGGACATTGAGGACCAATGTCCTTACTGATATTAACATGAATTATTGAATGAGACAAATTGACCCTGCATCACCAATCTACAGCTTCTGCAAACCTCATCTCACAAGAAACTCCTATAGGGATATGTGTATTTTTTTAATAAACTCTATATGTGCATTTATCTGTTTGATTTGAGTTTGATTCAGTTTCATTTGTAGTCCTAACATACCTAACAGCCAGTTGGGCATGTGTTTACAGAACGATATATGGCAGTCTGAATATTGTTTGACTAGATAACATATTTGCCATCCCTACTGGGGTGGGCATTAAATATATATTATTTGCACAACAGCTAGATGTGTATGAGACCTATTATGTTCAAAGTCCCTCAGAAGACATCTGACAGTGCAGGGGATAATGGCATCAACTATTATGTAGATACCTTGCTAACGATAACGATTAAATGTACCAAGTGATGTTCTATGGCTTTACTCTATAGCTGTAATTCTTCCCTTCTCAGGTTGGTTCTACATTAAAATGACAAAGGTTGACATGAGCACACAGAAACAGAAACTTAAACCCTAAAATCCACCAGGTCGCTTACGCTACGTTCTATATTTTTCCATTCAATACCACAATACACAGCAAAATAACTATTGTTAAACATTTATCAATATAGACATGTTAAACATCATTAGAAAACTTCTCCACAGTTCAACCCCCGAGTTCATTTTATGGAAACTGTGAGCACCAGAGCACAATTAATAAAGATATAGCAGCATGTTAAATTATAATTTTTAAAATACAGGTTCTGCTTCCTATTTTTGAAGAGGTGCTGAGGCCACATTATAAGTCAAATCTTAGATTGCTTATATTCCATTTATTTGTAAGGGTCAACAAATTGAAAGTAATCCAGCATATCTATTATAAAAACAGTCTATGATGTGAAAACTGCCAAATAAAGTCTACTTTTGCCATCACAAAAGTTCGCTCCAAGGAGCTAATGCTGGCCCTCTCCCCAACAGCATTACCAAGTATTTATGGTTTATGTTTGGTATGTTTGTTTTCACAACCTTCTAGCCAGCAAAACAAAAGTGTCTCCATCGATTTATGTTTAGATTTGACTCTGGAACAGCTCCTGATGAAGGAGCGCTCCCTATTAATCAGAGCCTTACGCACAGAGTGCTGTCATATTATGCCTCATAAAGTCTGTCTGCTACTGGTTAAGACCACAGGTAATGTTTGGCTTTTCTAGCCAATGAAATTAGCTTTCAAACAAGAGTCAGCATGGCTAGTTTGAATAAAGCAGCCCTTATTTATGAAGGCTCATAACAGCGAAAGAGGCGAGGCTAAACTGGATTATTGCACAATCTTAGATTTTTAGATGGAAAATTTTGAAATATTGAAAAATATATGCTTAAAAAAATGTTTTGTGGTCATTAAAATGCTTCAGTGTGATTGTTATGGGTCAAAGTGTTGTTTAAAAGGATTTTGCAACATTTGGCATAATTTAGGACAGTTGTTGAGGTTTGAAGACGGTGGTGACAACAGAAATTGAAAGTACCCTAACTCTGACACTGTTATGTCTAGAGGTCTCCATTTTTTTGCAATTGTGGTTAACATGATGCAGAATACATGTAATATAATGACACATGCTTGCTATTAGGCATGTCTCTTTTATTGCTATTCAAAAAAGACCTATTATTTTGGAGAAGAAAAAAACAATCATGAGTGATGTTTGAACAGATGCAGCTTAGGCTGTGTTTTAGTCACACTATTGTCATTTATACTTTCCGAAAATCAAAGGTGTTAGCATTTAAGTGATGTATCACACGTCATTTAGCCTTACAGTTCCTTAGTTTTTTGCTTTTTCCTTTGGGTATGAAAAAAGGTGAGGGTTACTTCAAACGAAGTGGATGTTAAGAGGTCTAAGCTCTATATCCGTGGTTCTACCCTAATCTTCCCAATTCAACTTTCTCAAGTTCGTTTCACATTAAATTAACAAAATTTGACAAGAGCACACAGAAACAGGAACGCACACGAGTAGGAGAGTATCTGCAGATGAAAAAGCAAGCCGTGAGCTCAGAGAAGGAGCAGAAACTTAATCTGGTGACATATTAGAGCAGAATGGTACTAAATATTCAAAATGTGCATAGAGAGCAGTTTATTTGTATCTGTTTAACTAAAAGTCTTCCCATGATTATTTATCACGTATGCACTTTTAGCAGAATTCTAGCTTCATTATTCTTCAACAATAGAAAACATCATTTCTAACATTTGATTGTACAGATCTTTGCTAAAAATTAGGAAATACTCTGGGTTACTCCAACCAACCGAGTAAGTTGTTATCATAATTTTACACTAGATAATGACTTCTTACCTTTCTGAAACAGAAAACCCAGGGAATGTTGGAATAAACCCCAAAACTTACCCTGGATTACCACTAACCCTGGTTTATAAAATGGGGCCCAGTAGCTCACTATGCTTGTGTACTTAATGTTTATTTATCAAAATAGATCACATGTGTTAAGGTTCATGCATGTACTATAAAGTTTAGAGAAGAAAAAACAGAATTTGGTCAGTCAACAATGCTCGGTTACCACTCTGTATGGTTGAGGTGCTCAGATACTCCTGCATCTGTTCTGAGGTGAAAAAAAAAACTATGAAACCCATAATTTTTAACCGTATTTTCAGAGACCAGTTTGTCTTCAGTACGACAGGCCGACATTTGATCTCTTCATCGGAGGACAACAGGTTGCAGGGTGAACACAGCACAAAAAAAAAAACAGCAAGCGAGGCGAGTCTATTTCATAACTCTGTAAATATGCTATGTTCAAACAAACTTACCTGATGGGCAGCCAGGAGAAATGGTGTTTGGAGAGAGCAACGGCATCCAGCCAGGCCCAGTGAAGCAGAAACAGGAAGGAGAGAGAGAAAAAGAAGAAGGGAGAGTCAGGCAAAACTAAAATCTTTCTGAAATAAATAATTGAAGGGCTTCACTTTTTATGTCCAACCTCAACAAAGATGGCTCTTAAAATGCCATTTGGGTTGGAATATGGAATTGAAAGGAACACCCCCCCTGCATGAATCATTAATAGGGTGTGTGATTGTCTTGGCTGCAGCAGGGCCAACACATGAGGAGGAGCTGCACTACTTCCTCCCAAAGAACCAGCAATCGAGGAGTTATAAGAAAAAGCAGAGGTGTGTTATGTTCAGATGCCTTGTTGCCACGGACACATGGGGAAAAATGTCAGAAATATTGCTTTGTGTTTGTGTTTGGTTTGTGTTTACTAACACTAACCAAACTGGTCTTCCTAAGCAGCCTAGTTACATAATTTAAGCTTTCTTGCAGCGTCTGGGAACATTTTTTAACTAAGCAAACAGCTCGGCACAAAAAAACTTTATGGACAAGCGACAGCTCCTACCGGCGAGGGCTCACAAATATGAGCACTGAACGTCATCTAGTGATTCAGCCCACAGATATCATTATGATTAACTGATTATAAAAAACAAAGAGGCTTTGAAAAGGCTCTCAGAGTGTGGTGTTGTAAGCTGTTTGTGTTGCTGCGGAGCCGGCCAGAATATTAGGTACAGTATAGAGTATAAAAATGGAAGGCCTGTGCATCAGGTATAATTGAGCCTTAATGCCCTTAAACAGAGGTCTTTACATTTCTTTACAGAAATGACAAAAATTCAACAACCTCTGAACTGTATTTAGTAATACAGCTGGAAATGGGACTTTTGGAGACAGTTTCAATCAGGATTTATAAACCTTAGTAAAAAGTTAGGGCAGTATTTATAAAAGCATTACCCAAAAAAGGGTTTACAGGTTAAATTATTGTCATGTTTCTAAGAAAACATTAAATTGCAGGGAGATGACTTATCATTTTTCACAAGTAATATGATGGATGTTTATGTTTTCAGTCATTTTTTACTTTTAAATTAGTCGAAAATTAAAGAAATTTTGAAACTTTACTCAAAGCTCTCATGATCTAAGCTTGCTCTAGTTTTATTAAGTTGACATCAAGGTTGGTTTAGCTGACTTTTTTCTGCCTGTTCTCTAGTGATAAATGACTGATGTTAAAATTGGTTTGACTCTGAGCATTTAGGGCAAAAAAAGCAATGATGAAAAGATGATGATCTGACTGGATTCATGGGGAAAATACTTTATAACAGCACAGTATATCTGCTTTATTCCATTGACAGCCTTTATGTTGATCTCCAGTGATTTTGGGCAACAGTAGGAGCATTCCCTGATAGCATGCAGTCAGGACACACAACAGAAACACATGAAACACCATGTCTTCATATATTGCCACCAAAGGGGAGTTGGGAGTGTTTGACTCATGAACCTAACAGTTATGTCTTTGGACTTTGGGAAGAAGCTGCAGACAACCTGTTCAAGACCAATTCAGGATCACCCCAAGGCAGTATTCAAACCTGAGGCCTATTCCACAAAACCAAGATAAGGAATTATTTTGGGGTATTTGTGAGACCTCAATTTTTTTCACAAAAGTGAAATTGACAAATTACAAAAGAAATTAGGAATTACTTTTCCATTTTTTGATACAGGATTTCAGCTTCTGCCATCTTTTTAAACTACTGTGTGGAGGCTTAAAATAATCCTTTCCAGTCCAAAGTCTTGACTAACCGAAGTTAAAAACAAACTCTGTGGATTTACTCGCTGCTACCCTACATACTATTGCTCAGAACAGACAGAACACAAACCAAGGTGCACAAAATGCATTTAGCAAAATAGCTCCAGTCAGAGACAACCTACGCATCTCCTCTGATTTTTTGAAAGAAAAAGTTCTATTCCTGAGTAAGCACCTTTTTTTATTCCAGCAGTGCTCCAGGCTCTCTGATCTATGAATGAAAAGTTTGGGAAGACTTTTTATAGAGATTTAAAGCTAAACATGTGAGAAAAATCTGTGCCTCGCTTTCACAGCAAATAGAATTTGGTAAAGCCAGAAACACAAAGCGTAGCAAAAGAAATGGAGCAGAGTGTGTACATCCTTCAACTTTTCTGACGGTGTGTGCAAAGAGAACAGCTTCGGACAAGAATTTAAGAAACATTCTCCTACAAATTTTTTGCAAAACAATCAATTATTGATATGTTTATGATTAACCATTTAATCCCTCTTGCTAAACCTAAATTACTTCCTCTTTACCACCCACGTACTCCAATAGGTCACTCTTACTTTCAAAGCTATGAAGAGTTTAGAAAGTTATATCGACTTTCTAAGTAAATAGATAAAGTGGATGCAACAAGTAGGCTTTTACTGACAGTAGTTTCTGACTTTTAGCCTGTCGGGCATAGCGCTATTCAATCAAGAAATCCCCCAACCAGTGAAACCTTTTTCCCTGTGGGTCACGACTTAAAGTCAGCCAGCCAATTCATCAATTATGATGTATCTGCCAGTCAGCAAGGAATCGGCTTGTCATCATTTGGATCGGTCTTGTTTATCCTTTCCTGGTGAGATATGTAGACTTCAAGATGTGTCCTTAATGCCTTTTACAAGGCAGAAGACTGATGGAGGAAAATCAATGAAAGGTAGAAAAAATTCAAACATTTAGCTCAAGGGATGTAATAAAATCTGGTACAGCCTGATAACAATAAAACATCAAAATATCGCTGTTCAAAAGTAAGATCTGCTATTCAGTTAACAAACATAAATTGTGAGCCTTTGATATGAGTTTATTTTATTTGACACCTTGTACCTTTTCTAAGATTCTGATTTTGATGTAGAAAGGGAGGAAGTAATTAATTTCCCCCCTTTCATTGACAGTGAAGTTAGGACGTGTTCAGACCACCTGCGATATTTTAGCCGATTTCTATGCTGCAGAGAGTGGCTCAGGAACACTGCGAGTAGAAACCAGGTAACGGACACGATGTTAGTGAGGTGAAAGGCTTGTTTTTGGTGACTCCAGCTTTGCAAGAGTGACACAGCACCAGGGAGGGTTTTAACTAGATATAGGTTGTAGCAGTATAGACACTTTAACTCTCTAGTAGTTGAAATAACACTTCCAAAATTGCTGTGTAGTTAACATAAAAAACCTGCATAAAAGTCCCATTTTCTTTAAACTCTACAATACTTCGACCATCTGTGTTGAAGTTCAGTCCTTGAGGGCCCCAACTTTTAGATGCATCCCTGTTCCAACATACAAGGACCAAGGTCATTCAGCTCTGCAGAGGCCTGGTACTGTAACAAGGCAACCTCTGATTCGGGTGAGTTGATGAAAGGGTGCATCTAAAATATGCAGAATCGTTGCTCTCAAACACTGGAAATGTTCACCTCTGACTCAGACAAATCAAATCAAACCAAAACCGGAAAATTCTGGACTTAAACTAATTTAATTAGTGGTTTTAATGGACACAAATATTGAAAGATTTTAAGTGGTAAATGTACTTTTACAAGGCATTAGGTCTGAAATGTGCTGTTTTCCTGTGGTTCAGCTGCTCCATCTGGTCAGTGTTACTGTTCCCCTTTACTTCTTCCCTCCTCATCCTCATCCATCTTGTCATCATGCAGTAATGGCTCATAAAACTTTAATTTCATTATTCAAGCAGTATGGCTGTTAGTGAGCCAGTGGTTAGCGGGGAGGGATGGAGTATTGTATTAGATGAACAGACAAATCAAATAGGCCAACAAGAGCTTCATGTCGGACTGAGTACTTCCCGTCAAAACAAAACTATCACCCATTCAGAGGCAACAACAGCTCACAAGTCACATTTATTCCTTGATTAAGCCCAAAACCTTTGGAACAAGAAGACAAGGATCCAAGGAGGCTTAGTGGAAGAGTATACCAATAACATCAAATACATATCTATAATTTTTTTAATAAAGTTTGATTTGAAACCAAAGTGCTTACATTGCACAGTCAGTCAGGACAGATTACATGTATTCAGAGTTTATTGCTTTGATCTCAACTCAAACTTCAAAGCATGAAGTTTATTCTAATGTCAGACAGAAAGCTGGATTCCGTCTGAGAATAAAAGGGAAGGAAAAGAAGCTTTCTTGCATGTAGGTCACACAGAGCTGCTAATTAGAGCTAAATTTCAAACATAGGGAAGCCCATTCTCAAGCCAATGCAAATATTAACACATATTTTTAAAGAAACCATCTTGAAACAAAATGAGTTTATAGTAGTCTCTCAAAGCCTCTTAAGAGTTTTGTCATAAATCTGCAAAGATTAGCTGCTCTTGTGGCTGCTTCTGATTGGATATAAATCACTATAAAAACCAACAAGATTTTGATCACGTGTGTCAATAATGATCGAGAATCACACGGGGAATGATATGGCCATGTTTTCAACAGATATATGGTTACGAGTAACAGCGTCGACTTAGAGACTTATTTTGTGCAAAGGTCAATGTCACCATTAGATACCTTTTCCTGAATCACTCAGTCATCATGAAAATGTAGAAGAATAAGTAAACTAAAAAAAGGAGTAACTGGCCACAATAAAACGACTAAAATGCCCGAAAAAGCATAAATTAAATCAGCTGCTGTTCTGTGGCCCTTGGGAGGTTGTAGCCTGGTGTATAAAACCGTTGTAATGGTGGACGGTAGCCTTACTGTCACAGTTTGAGGCTGGAAATTTAGAAACAACACATCCGCACATTATTATGCTCCGATTAAGGGCGAGCAAGAGAAAAAGCAAAAGTGACCAGATTTTTTCCTAGAAGTGATCCTAATCCTTGCAATTATATATTTAATCTAGTGTTGCTTATATTGCACAGTTTAGACTTAGCTTCTATGGTGTAAACACAGCATAAGCATTTGCAAAAACATAATATTTCTAAAGCATAACAAACGTGTAATAGTTTTAGATTGATTAATAACACTTCCACTGAAACTTTAAAGTTAAGTTCTATTTAGACTGTTGCAAACCTTTACAGGAATAACCAATGTACTTATGAACTTCAACAGAGAAGAGCCGACCCTGATCTACAATATATTGTCAAAAGTATTTGCTCACCTACTGTAAACTCATACCTGAGCTGAAATGATGTCCCGTTCCTGATCCATAGTTGTTCAATAGGAAGTCTTTTCGCCATCTGCAGCTGGAACAGCTTCAGCTCTTCTGGGAAGGCTTTCCATAAAGTTTAGGAATGTGTATGGATTTTTTTTTACTATTCTCCCAGGAGAGCATTTGTGAGGTCACACACTGGTGTTAGACGGGAAGGCCTGGCCCTCAGTGTCCACTCTAATTCAACACAAAAGGTGTTTTATCATGAGTTGCATGGAAATATCCTTAATCCTTTGTTCTCCAAAAATATATATAGTTCCTTCCACCTGAACGAAGGTGCCAAGACCAGCTCCTGAATAACAACTCCACACCATAATCCCTCCTCCCCAAAACTTTAAATTGCACAATGCAGTCAGACGAGTACTGTTCTCCTGGAAACCACCAAACCAGGCTGGTCCATCAGACTTCCAGATGGAGAAGCACGATTCATCTCACCAGAGAAGACGTCTCTACTGCTCTGCTGTCTATTGGCGGCGTGCTTTACACCACTGCATCAGACACTTTGCTACAGGATTCCACGAGCCGAGTCAAGCAGTCAGTTCTGGGCTATTTCAGGTTATTCTGATGATCATTTTATGTTCTGCAGCTGTTCTCTTCAGAAGAAAGCAGCTTTACTAATGATGGCAGCTCCCTGCTCAGCAAAATAAAGAAAAAAGTCATTCACTGATGCTGCTTGTGCATATTTCTCTCTGTCAGCTGAGCATAGCTACTAACAAATTCTAAAGCTGGGCACTAGACTGCTCAGTTCCAGCTGCCCTTTCGCTCGTCTCTTTGCCCATATATCACAACAATGCAGCCAGGCCCAAGCGACAAGCCAGAGCCCCGCATTTGAAAACACATTACTTTTTAAGACCCCTTGAGAAATTGTGAGAGGGAGAAGAGTAATAGAGCTTCCCCACTCCCTCTTGTAAAGCACCCACTGTGACCATATGAGGCTGTGTGTTAGTGCATCTAAATGTATTAAAGTGGTAGCTTGCATTTACACGTAGAAGGAGATCTGGAACCGTGAAGTCTATAGAAGTCATAGTCGTTTAGGTGTTGACATACTAACAGCATAATGTTGTGCAATGTCGTTTCTGTCAGTAAGGTATTTAGTTTTTCTTATTATTTTTGTCTAACAATATAAATACACCAGACATTTACGTCATTTAATCAGTAATATCTGTGACAGTTATGAAATTAGCAGTAGAGATACATCAAACTATTCTTTACGATCCAACCGGATACATGGGCTGTGTGAATAGATGGATACCGATCCGTTATTACTGTTGAATGAATTAATCGTATATCTGCCCCCCATGTGAGTAACGGCATCATCCTTGACATAAACGTTGTTAAAAAAAGGTACGAAATTAGCACAGATATAAATCATTACTAGCTGCTCTGCGCGATGATGTAATCAGCATTGCATTAATGAAATTACAGCCGCTAGATGGTGCTAACTTTGTCCCAGTGTTGGATATCAGTAAAAATAGAAATGACTGGATGTGGATCAGAATGTTGGACGTTGTCAAAGGAGCCAATATCCGATCAAGTAACAGATGGATGTCTCCCTATTTACCAGTAATATATCCTATTTTTAAATACCTAGAAGTCATTGTCTTGACCATTGATTATTAATCACATATTTTAGTTGTCACGAGTATAAAGTACTTCATATTGAGCATATAGGAGTTACCAACTTTAGGTTTTGTATTTTATTTTGTAGAATGAGCACAAAGTAGAAAGTGCACCTTGACTTTCATTCTGCTGGTTGATGAGGTGATGTGAGAGGGACTCACAATCTTAGATAAATTATATTGTCATTATCTTGATGTTATGTTTTGGGGGTTTGATTTTTTGTTACATATGTTTTCTGTTTTTTTTCATCGTTTAGGTTTTGCTATTTTAGTTTATTCCTTATTTCTGGTGTTTTTTCTATTTATTTCTGTTAGATCTCTTTTGGCCTTTTTCCTTTTGGTTAATTCTTTTGTGTCTTTGTTCTGTCCTCTCTGTTCTGATTAACCGTTGCTCATTCTCCCTGCTCAGCTTCCACTTTAACTGCTCCATGTCTCTTGATTAACACACACTTGCATCCAATGTCTCTCCCTTCCACTTCCTTAATATTTAAATGCAATCCTTGCTGCTGTTCTCCAATAGATCGTCTCTTCTATTGCCATGTCTTTCAGGTTTCTGTAACTCTGCCCGTTTCTCTGCCAGCTTTATTTTCTCTTTGTGCCACACCATATCAGTTCTGTCTGCACTTTGGGCTTGCTTAGACTAAACCACACATGACATATTTGCCTCATAGAAATCCAATTTTTACCAAGACTGATTGCTTATTAATGTTGGACTGCTATTGCTTGGGGAATTAACTGAAAATCTAATAGAAATTTAAGCTAATCCAATATTATAATTTCATAATTTAAAATAAAACTACAAGTCTGGATGTTTTGTTTCGTACTGTTGCAAAAACAGGGGAACACGAATTTCCATTGTTCTTTTGCAGATCAAATTGGAAGGACTGTAATGCATACCTTTAAAAAGGCTGGAATTACAAACTTTAACAAATCTCCTGAAGGTAGCAGAACAAAATCAAAAGTAGTTACACCCCAAATTCAGGAAAATATGTCAAAACAATGTCCAAAAATAACATTTGATGACACAGAAAACAAACAAAAAATAGTTAAAATTGTTGAAAGAGTGTCAAAATACAAGTGGGAAACAATTTGGGGATGTGGTTTGGAAAACAGGTTTAGAGAATTGGGTTGGAGGAACAAATGAAATGACAAAAGAAAATACAGCAGTGGATGGGAACAATCAAGGCACAGCAGCAAACAGAACAGACAGAATAACAACAAACAAGAAATTATCAAGGCCAGAAACCAGTAAATGAAACAAAAGTCAGAAAAAACGTTTTTATTGTTTAAATCTGACTTTCTCTTGCACACAGAAAGCTGTTTGTAACAGATAGTGGTGCAAACACAATTAATTTGTAAAAAAAAAGGAAAGTCTTGAAATAAGGCAAAATTTCACAGTCAAATTTAAAGAGTTAGAATATGTTTTAATGAGGGTTAAAAACCATCTCTAAGCAGGTATTAGACATACATTTTATTAAAGGCACATGAACACATTATACACCTGAACAAAAGAATCCCCAAAACCACTTGATCAGAGATTAAGATTAGGTTAAATAATCTACACTTCCATCCTGATAGTGTTGAGATCGTTCTCTTTGAGCCTGAATAGAGTTCCTGCACTGGGTGGGATGAGGTGATATAAACCCTGATATAAAATCTGCTCTGTGTTGAAAAACAGAAATCCAGGGGCAGCAACTTAACAGAGCCATCCTGTGATGCCTTGTTATAAAGGAAAAGACTGCTTGAAGACAAATCCACATTGAGAAAAATAACAGAGCTACAGCTAATAGTCAAATCTCCCCTGAACCTCTTGTAGAACATCAAGGAAAAAGAAATTTTCTTTTCCCAGCAAATGCAAAACAGGACACAGAATTAAGGTGCAGTCAGACCGAACCGGCATTTCACAGCTAGAGTGGAGGATTACCATGTTATCCCTATGTAGAGGAGCGTAGTGACGCAAAGATGATAGATGAGATGGTGGCAAGTTTATCTTGATTTTGGAAAATTCTACAAAATGTGATCATCTTTGCACCTGCAAACATTCCTTAATTTAATTTGCAGGGATTCACAATTCTGGATTTTTCTTTACATCCACGTCACAAATTTCCATCAAGAACTAGATGTGGCTGTAAACTACAGTGAAGGAGGCAGCTGAAACAAGGCTTTTTTTTTTTTTTTTTTTTACTAAATATTGAAGACAGACTATAAAATGGAAGATAGAGAAAATAACATTAACAAAGGATGAAGTAGAAATGCTCTTATGAGGTTTTAGGTGGCTTTTAAAAAAAACATTTTAATGTAGCCCTAGAAGGACTGTTTCTTCCTTTTACCTCCAGCGTAGCCAGTGCCTTCTCTTTTCCCGCTCTGCTGCTCTATCTAATCGGCTTCGCTGATTCTCGGCTGTACTCCGTCCATCCTCTATAGTTAGCCTCTAGAGGTTAGCTTCAGCAACCATGGCCTCTCCTGGCTCTGTCTCCCTGGCGGGCTTCTCTGTTCTACTGCTGTCCTACTCTCAGGGAGCTGAAGCCTCTACATCACCTTCAGCATTCTGTCTGCCCGGTGACTTATCTACCACTGACCTTCTGTGATCCTCTGTGGTTATCCTCTATAGCTAGCTGTAGTCAGCTGTATCTTTCTTGCTGGCGCTGTTTGCTCTGCTGTACTGTTTCCCTGGCGGGCTTCTTCCTCTCCCTCTGTGGTTCCTTAGTCCCAGAGGGGAACATGGCTGGGAGCCTTTTCACGGTTCTGGTTCTCTTTTTGCCGGTGTTCTTGCAATGTTTTCCTGCTGCTCCTGTCTGAGCTCCAAAATACCATCTCACCTTGTTTCTGTCGGGTGATTTGTCCCCCAGTGTGGAACAGCAGTACCCCACCTGGGTCACAGATAGATACTATCCAGGCGTACCCTCTGGAGTAGGTGGTCTTCCCCACACTGGTTCTATCTCTGGGAATCTGGTGAACCCAGGGATGCCAACAGATTTGTTTTTTGGTTTTCAAAAGTTAAAACAGCCCTGCCAGTCATTTCATGAATCCATGTTCACCATGACGAGGCGATAGACTCCACGAGCATTTCACCCACCATACAAATTGCTTTCACTGGTCCAGCGACTTTCCAGATGGGTTGGTAGGCTGGTCGGTGTGAACACACCTTTAAGGTAAGAACCAGCCAGCCATTCCATCAATTATATTTAATGTACTAAGGCTGTAGAGAGTAAAAAAATGGCTTTGCTGTCACTAGTATCAGTATTAATAGGTACATTTACTCATGCATCCATCAACTTAGCAGTCACATCTGAGCGTCTGGCAGCGTCTCTTTTGTAATCAAATTATTATTTTTTGTGCATTTTTTTTGTGCATTTTTTGACTTTATTAGCCACCTTAACCAGGGTAACGTTAATTTATTCTGCCTCTTCATCAGTGCATTAAGGTCTAAGGAGGATCTGGGGTTTTTTCTATAGTAAATTCTACTATTGGCTTATATTCAAATAACTTTCACTATTTTACTGTTGACTTCATGCCAAAACCAGGATTCACACCTGCCATTATAAAATATTTAATAATTTTCTGATGGATGAAGGTGATTATTATTATAATCTCTAAGTTTTACTCTCTAAGGGAACTTCCTGTGAGGCGCTGCTGCTGCAAGAGAAGCTCGTCTTCGCCACCAGATCTAAGAACCTCAAAAAGGATTCCTACAGGGCATTCCCCCACTCCTTGTCTTTTACACTCCTGTTGTCACTCCCTTCCTTTTCTTTATTTCTACAAGAGACAGAAGATAAAACTCATCACGGTGGCTAGAGGCCATGCAAAAGGTATAAAGAGACATACTAGAGAAAAGAAGGGAAAATGTCTGGAGGGATGACTTGATAAATGGACAGACTCACCGGACACATCTCTTCCTGCAGTGTTTCTGTTGCTTTGTTTCAGGCTAAGAGAAAAGGAGCTCATATATCTGTCTTCACACAGGTGTCATCAGTACCATCTCAGTTTTTTTGCTAACAACAATTCTTATTTATTTCTTTTCATTTAGCTTTTTTTTCCATATTTTTTAAACGTTTTATTAAGCCCTCCTGATCCATTTATTGCATTCCTCTTTGAACTGCAAGGAACAAATCCAGGAGGGAAACCCAGACTTCCCTCAATTTTCCCCTGAGGGTAACTGTAAACTAACCAGTTAACCAAGAGTTTAGCTTATTGGCTCAGCTCTTTTACACATAAGCAGTGCTTGCATGAAAGTAAATAGATTCCTCCAGGTTTTTTTGGAGAACATCTTAAACAAATGCCAAATTTTTCTCTAATTTGGTCCTGAGCACTGCAGAATAATGATCTCTATACACATAAAATCAGGGTCCTTTTGTGAAATGTCCCAGAGGAAAGGAAAATCTGAAATGAGATATACAAAATGTTTCATCTCATTCTCCTAGACAACTATGAGATATGTGTGATGCCAAAATGACACAAAAGTATGTTTCTCTTGTGTCTCAGTTTATTTCTCTGTAACAATACGATGCAGAAAAGCAGTTAAGCAGTAAAGTTTCAGAAAAGATCTCAACAAGGTCAAATATAATTATCATCTTTTGTGTCTCCTTTTGATCCCAAGCAGAGAAATCCGAGATCTCTCTACTCTCATCACATTCAAGACCTTATGTGACTCTGAAAAACAGATAGAAGAATTAGATGCTGCTGTAAAACAAATACAGTTAGTAGACAAACAACCTGGTCAAGATGGTTTGACTTCCAATTTTCAAAAGTTTTTCAGGGAAGACTTGAAATATTTATAAAAGAATCTATTAAAATGATCATTTAATTCCAGCTATTAAAGAAGGAGTCATTAGATTATTATCTAAACCAGTAAAAGAGAAACGATATATTAATAATCCGACTGCAATAACTTTATTCAATGTAGAATATAAATTATTCACCCTTATCTTCTCCAATCATCTGAAAACTGATTTGGGACAAATGGTGTGTGGAAACCAATCAGGATTCATTAAGGATTGGTCTTGACTTAATAGACTATAGTTTGTTTACTAAAGATAAAGGCTTTGTTTTATTTTTAGATTTCTGCAAAGCTTTTGACTATAGTACATCCCTTTAAATCCTTATAATATTCTTGGTGAAAGGTTTCTAAATGTGATTAATGTAATTTATAAGGATATTAATAGTTCAGTATTTCTCCTTCAAGGAAGAAGCAGAAGATTTGAAGTGCAACAGGGAATCAGACAAGGTTGTCCCTGCACTCTTTTATATTTATTTTAGCTGCAGAGTTTTTCTTAAGGATAGCCCTAATGTTAAATCATGAATGTATCTGGTTATCCTCTCATAATTACTCAGCTCGCTGATGAGCAGCTCACAGATCCTCTCAGTTATAAAAAAGATCAAAACTTTTTCTAGAGCATCCATCCATCCATCCATCCATCCATCCATCCATCCATCCATCCATCCATCCATCCATCCATCCATCTATCTATCT
>JAUZNJ010118732.1:4632-19332 GCA_034780135.1 Jordanella pulchra | reverse complement strand
CATATAATATTTAAATCACCCTGTATAATTATAATAAAGCAGTTTATATGCATAAAACAAGCGGAACACTATGGCGAAAGCCTTACTGCTCCACTTGTGAAAGCAAAATCTGTAGGGCTCTGTTTGGCACCAAGATAATTATTGTTATTGCCACATCGCCAGACAGGACTCTGTATAAAAAATAAAAAAAAGAACACTAAATAACTAAAATAGGTTTAAAAGGATTTAAAACAAACTATCTGCAAATTAGGTTGATTGGCAGTATCAATTCAAACTTAAATAGAACTGCAAAAAAAAAAAAAAATCCTTAGTTTATCCTTAGTTTGATCTCTAAAAACTTAATGAGAAACTGTGAGCTGGTGTTAGTCAGTGGGCCAGAGTTTAGTTGATTCTGTTACAGCTCCCACCACACTACAGCACAGCAAGCTGTCTTGTAAGCTTAATATAAGCTTGTTATATTTCAGACTAAACATATTTGTGTTTCTTATCTAGTGTAGGGCTCACCTATCAAGTTGATTAGAAAATAAAATGGAAAATATACTTCTTGTAAAATGTTACACAATTTTAATTAGAAGTTTTTCTGTGTCATATTTGAACTGTATAGGGGATTTAGTCTTGTTTTCCTGAAGATATCTTTTAAAGCAGTCACTTTAGTTCTCTACAAATCTTTGGATGGATCCACCTGTACCTTAACGTGTGGGCATATCTACTGTTTACATTCACCCCTGAGATTTTCTGGACATTTCACACTGCTTCAATACAACGCTGTTGGTGTTTTTTCCAACCCACTGGGAAAACGAGACAGTACAGCAGGTGTTCATGAAGTCCTGCTGCTGTGGATCTATAAGCACACTGATGCGTTTTGTGCTTCACATTTTGTCCATTGGCTCTTTCTGCACCTTCTATAACCCACGGCCAGGATTTCATACATTTGAGTAGTTTCCAAGTCTTGATGACAGTAAAAGAATTAATAGAATATGAGACATTTTTCCTGTTTACAGACTATCCTGTCCTTTTATCCACATGATTTTTGTAGTTACAAAAACAAAAATCCTAACTTTCTTTCATCTTATGTTCTGTAGGTTTGACCAGTTGTTATTCATCTATTTTGAAGGTGTTAAAATATTTAATGCCATTGCAATTCTAAGCTATTGTGAAACAATTCCTTCATATATGCTCTTTAGCTACATATCACTTGACCTTTGAATCATTTTTCTCTGTTAGCTGAGTCTCATCAAATGAAAGTGCATGCAGAACCAGAAAAAGGCTTTATCATGGCAAAATTTAATTTGGAGGCCCATCTTCTGTTAAGCATACTAGCTACCACTCACTACGGAACCTGTTTATATTGTTCAGGCAAAGTTCTTTGTTTTTCTCTTTGTCACACTGGGGTGCACAATTACTTTCTGGCAGGTCTTGGTTGGTGGTTCCTTTTTTTTAAGGAAGAGGACAGGAGGTTGTGTTCCACCAATTAAAAGATCTCTCTGGGAACATTTTCTCGAGCCTGTTTAGCAGAGGACTCAGACTGGCTGTTGAACCTTAGTTTTAGGTTGAGCAGTTTCTTTCATCCTGGCTGTGGAACTTATGTGAAAAAACTTATGTGAAAAAAGTAGTGTAATACGTTAGCTAGGATGAGTTTCCTCTTCTTCCCTTAAATCTTGGTTTTTAATGAAATGCTGGAAAGAAATCAACCAGTTAAAAAGTATAGACTGCCTTTATGACTAAAACAATATCTAGCTGAAAACAAATTTGTCTGGGGCTGTCTGGCCTGCCACATGTGCTTTTTCTGCACTTAAGAATGCTCTTCCTGAAGTGCCATGCTCAAGGGCACTTGCTATTTAGCTAAAGAGGGAGGATACTCTGGGATTTAGGACTTGTCAAAGCTGAAGGCTGCACCTACCCCAAGACTGTAAGATATTGCTGTTAAAACTTTGTGGTGATATTATATAGACCTTTAGCAGTGGGGAGGTAAAAATACACTACTTTGATTATTGGAGTTGGCAGGCAAACACTGTGTGTATCTTGATACGTGAGGCACATATTTGATCTTTTCCTGAGGCATGGATTAGTGGAGTAGTCTCTGAGTTTTGTTATGTTGTTGTGAGGCTTGTAAAATATGCAGCATTGGTGGGAGCTTTATAGGGTGGACTCCGGAGCATGACTTGGTGGGTTGTCTTCTGGAGTGGGAGGTTTGTGGGTTTGTTAGTCAACCAAAACAAGAGCACACATTCCTGTGATTTGGAGAGCTTTGGGTTAACAAGGAGATGGTCTCCAACTGGTTTCTCCTTTGTTTTTAAGTGACCGCCTTTTGTTGCTGCAATTCAGTTTATAGACCCCCCACACTCACACACAGATCCATAGATTCCTTGCCTTTATTAAGGGAATTCCAGCCACATGTGAGTCAGGCAGCATGGTAGTGTGTATCCCCCTCCCCCTCTGTGCCAGTAACCCCTTCATTCCCATGAGGCTGTAGCACCCTGAAGGGGGGTCGAGGGATGAGGAAGGAGGAGCATATTTGAGCTAATTCATCAATAACCTTTATCTAATCCCTGCTTTCCCACTTCTCCATCCTTTTCTCCTCTCTCTTTCTTTCTCTCTCTATTTGCCTTAAGGCATTCAAGCAAAACATCCATCCCCCACTTCTTTTTCTCTCGATGGCTCACACGAGTCTGCCTGAACACGTTCAGAGAGGCAGAGAGGGAGAAGATAAATCGGGCAGGAGTGTGTTTCAGTGTGTGGTGTAAGTTGAATTCACAGAGGGCTGCGGGTCCTGACTATCACCCAGAGCTAACGCGGTGATTATAGACTGGAGACTAGGTGTGGCGAGATCAGGGGATGTAGAAGGGGGGTGGGTTGGATGGGGGGGGCAGCCAGCGTCAGAGGCTTTGTCTCTAGAACTCGTACAGCCCACCAACCGGGAGGAGGCTCAGTCTGTCTATCAGGTTCTGTCCCGGAGCCATGCACACTTTGGGACTGATTGAGCTGCCGTGTGGGGCTGAGCCACTCTTAAACAGAGAGTTAGCTTCAAGACGTCAGAGAAGCACAAGTTTGAGGAGCTCAGTGTAGCTGGCACTACGAACAGGAGCGAGCGAGGACTGGGAGACTGTTTTGCTGTTTTCTTGACTTAATTATTCTTCATGCTGCAAGATCTTGTTATTCCTAAGAAGAGCCACTGAATTTACTTGGAGTAACGCACACTTTAGAGGAGGATTTACTTACGAGGAATTTAAAAGGACACCTTTCATTTTTAGTTGACTTGATTTCAAAGGATGAGATCTCAATGAGAAAAACACTTGGAATATGGGACTTTTAATATCTGATTTGGACTATGGGGACAGGCAACTGTGTGTTTGTGCTCAGCTCTGGATAATTTTCATAGGTATGCCACATTATTATCCTTTCTTTCTTGGTAATTTGTTTCCTTTCTTCATCTATTCAACAAGTGTAAAGGGGCAGTTGTGTCCTAAAATAAAAGATTCACATTTTTGTGACTGAAATCATATAAATACAGTTGGATAAAAATAATACATGGATGTTTGAAGAAGTCAAGAAAAGCTGCAAATCCCTGTTTAGCTTTTATGTATTGGGAAAACTGCCAGTCTATTCCAATTCAAAACATGAAAGTCTAATAAACTTATTAAACAATAAAAGAGAGAAAGTAAGAATAAGCTATTTATAAAGCTCTGCCTTTCCTGTCTGTCACTGAACTAATAACTAGTCTATAACCAATGTTTCTTATGACTTCTTCATGTATGAACTCTACCAACCTCTGGCACCTAGGAACAGGTACTGCAGCCCAAAAGATGGAACCACAGTTTCTTTGTGTTTCCTGGTTTTACCTCAGAAACAGGATGTTTGTCATCCTGGAAGTTTGTTTTTATTTTCCAGGGATTAGGCTAGTGAGTTGGTAAAATTAAACTTTCTAGTATACTAAGGTCCTAAGTAAGATTTTTTATCTGGTAGCAAGATGCTGCTCATCTGCTGAAAAGTTTCTTTTTGCATCATATGTAAAGCTACATTTGAAGGCCTTTTCATCTTTGGCATAAAGTGGCATTAAGAACCTATTTCAATGTTTCCAGGTGGCATGTAACATTGTAATACTATTTAAAAGAAAATAGTAAGTACAACTTATTAAATTCAAACATATTTATTAAAAAAATGGTCGATTACTGACCTATGGTCCTCTCTTGTTTCTTCCTCTACTCCCTGTTTGTTACAGCCAAGCGTAACGTCAATGTATAACAACATTATGCTTTGCATCCTGTGGTTAATTCGCTGCATTGGAAAGAATTTTAAAAGTTTATTCAAAATCCACATTACAATTAGATGAAGCATATCTTATGAACATTATAACAACCATGCTTTCAATAAAGTTTATTAGGTTGGTCAACAAGTTCTCCATAAAACAGAAGCTCTTTATTAAGTTGTCTTTTGAATAATTTGGTGTTTGCAGGGACTTCTTGCTGATGCCATGGTTTCCCATAGGTGTTTACTAACTGTTGCATTATTTAAGGTAAACATGGAGCTGGAATAGGCAATTATTGTACCACTGAGTGTGAAATTTTTGTCATCAGGATCTTGCTTTCTTGTAAAAAATATAAACTCCACATGATATTACCCTAAAACTACAGGCATTGTTGAGGCTGTAACTTCTGCTTCAGCTATGGGCTTAATAAAAGCAGCAAAATTCATCTTTGATTACATATGTATATGATAAAAACAGTCATTGTGTGTTGTTCAGTCACAAAATGGCACTACTTATTATAAGTGGTGTCCTGAAGTAGCTAAGTTACCTAGTTTCATGTTAAAGCATTTTAGCCCAGCAGCCTATCATTTTCTGTATTTCATTCCCATTTTTACTTTCACCTTTGTGAACAACATTGGCTGCATCCTATTCCACACAAATAAATAAAATCACAGACTAAACTCCAGATTGATATTATGTTGTGCCTTTCACAGAATGATCCCCACAAAATCATTAGCGATGTCTATTTGTGTCTGTTGGTTTTACTGTTTGCCATGTAGAATCTAACTTTTAACAAAAACAGTAACTGATCAGGTTAGTGGGGTTGAACTTTTTATTGTGAATTAAAGCCTTGTTTGACTTGTTGAAAGTTCAGTCATAAAAATAAATTATTTTTTTAGATTTATGAAAGTAGCAGCTGAATATCTCATTACTACGTGTTTACCTCTTTGGCTCTCCATCCCCCATTTACATTTTCTGGTTCTTTTCTTTTACTAGTTCTCTATCTGACCCTGAATTGTGATTTAAATGTATGTATACATTAACGAATCAGTTTATTCACACCCCCCTTTCTCTCTCTTCACAGCTCTTGCAGGTAAAATCTCTCCAACCACCTCAGATGTCCTGTTCAGCGCATCAGCAATGACAGCCAGTCCTTTACCACCCAGTGTTTATTTGCCTGCCAGCTTCAAAATGTCCAATGCACAACTGGCTTTCTTCTTGCGGGAGGCCCAGATGACAGGACAAACGGTTGGCGGCAGCAGTAGGAGCAGCAGCAGCAGCTCTGGACATCCGCTGCAGCGCTCTGAGAGTTTTGTGGTTTTCCAGACAAAGGAGCTCCCTGCCATCAACATAAGTTTTGGGCCTTTTGCCCAGGACCAAGCTTTATCCAAGGAGCTGCTCCAGCCAACAAGCCCTCTGGACATCCCAGGCCAGCTGACGGTCGGCTGGAAGGTGCGGGCCTTCATTGTCCAAGCGAGGGTCTTCTCCAACAACCCAATTGTCCAGGTGTTCTTCTACATCGCAGGACGTGACTGGGACGACTTCAAAGCTCAGGACAACCTGCCTTGCATCCGACTGCATGCTTTTCGTGATGTCCGGGAAATCAAGACATCCTGCCGCATGAGGGGCAATCTGGCCCAGTGCTTGGCTCAGCTGGAGCTACCTCCCTCCTGGTTTAACACTAACGTGGCCCCGCTGGGTCGGAGGAAAAGTCCCAGTGATGGGCTTCTGGATGGATTAACCAGTGAGACCCTGCAGGCTGAGCTCTACTACACGCTGCATGAGCCCAATCTGGACGGGGAGTGCAGCGAGGGTCACAGAGGAGGCGGCATGGCCAGAGGAGAACCTCTTTCACAGCACCCTCTGCTGCGCATTGGAAGTATCAGTCTCTACCAGGCCAGTCAGGAGCAGCTCCTGGTGGACAAGCAGTTGGACAAAAATATGTTCCTCAGGCTGCCAGAGAAACCACTTAAACCTGGAGAAACACTGAAGATCCTCCTGTACCTGATGCCCAACTCCACCGTGGAGCAATTTACTCTAAAGTAAGTCTCCTTTCAATGTTTACTGAGGCTCTAATGTCTTATAAATACAATTTGCATCACTTCTATCACATTGTCTGTGTGGATATATATTAATTCTCAAGTAAAGATGCCCAGCAGTAGCTCAATATGCATCTTATATTTTAGTATATTAAAAATGCACAAGTTATAGTTTTTGGGAATTATTTCAGCCTAAATCATGGTGTATATTAAACCATATCACTAGAGATGGATAATCCAGGTCCAGAGAGTGAAAAACTGTGCAGATTACTTCCAACCATTTGTATTTCCAGCCCAACAACAAAGACTGGAGGTTTATCACTTAATTAAGCAAATGAGAAATTTCTTGACCTGAGTTATCTACCTTTGAATGTCACAAAAT
Organism: Jordanella pulchra; assembly: GCA_034780135.1. Taxonomy (NCBI): domain Eukaryota; kingdom Metazoa; phylum Chordata; class Actinopteri; order Cyprinodontiformes; family Cyprinodontidae; genus Jordanella; species Jordanella pulchra. Next base: position 12,665 of record JAUZNJ010118732.1, on the reverse strand, counting down.
GTATCTGATACACAGTTATTGATTTCTCTGCAATTTTTGCATTACCAATTTTTGCATAAGCAAAACATTTTTTCAGTAATACAAATAAAACCCTGGCATATTTCCCCTCCTACAGATTCCTTCTTAAATGTTTTGGATCATCAAACAACCTTAGAGATGTGGCAAACAGAACCTGGTGTTTAGTAGGTTTTCAAGTGATGATGCTATTTTTAGAGGGGAAAAGCTGTCCAAACCAGCAAGGCCCATGAGGAAAATTAAGCAAACCCCCTTGTTTAATTGTTACTTTTAACTAAGTTGAGCTCAATTTCAGAAACCAAACCCAGCCCCAATGAAGAACTTATTTAAGTAGAAGCTATCTGACAACATGAAGTATTTTAAAAGATAACATAAAGCAGCACATTCCAGAAGAGATGAGAAAAAAAGTTAGTGAAAGTTGTTTAGAAACCAGAATTTCAAACAGTGGTTAAAACATTGTGCTTAAGTGGAGAGAACATAATGTAATTGTGAACATTTCCAGGAGTCGCCGAGAATTGACAATAAACATTCAAATCCCTGCTGGTAGAGCATGGACTCAGATGTTCTGTTCTACCTGACCACCTACCAACTGTGACCACACGCTTTTTCAGTAGACAAGTCAGACAACCTGGTAGGCTGATGCCATCTTTTACCTGCTGAATCCACCAAGGTAACAGTTGCTTCTATTCTCATACATCAAAATTGTTATTTGGACCAGTTAAAATTTTATCAGTTAAAAAGCCCCAAGGATGTTGTTTCTAAATTAAGCTTTGCTGCAGGCAACCTTAAAGACCTCGCAGAAATTTCATTAAGCATACCCCACGTCTATTTTACAACCATCAAAGAACTTAAGTAACTCAATAAATCCCATTTCCAAACATTTGACTACAGTTTGATATGCTTCTTTAATTGGTAAGCTTTGACAGGGAATTAGTGAGAGCCAAATTACACAAATGTAAAAATCAATTTGGAATGGAATTTAACCAAAAATGCTAACTCTTTTTAAGGTTGAACACTAGATCTCTGGGAGAGGCTTTTGGATTTTTGGGGGAGCAGACGGCCTCCTAGTGTAGATGGAATCATTACAGGCACATTACTGAATTTCATGGTTGAAGGATTCCAACTTCCTTTACTGAATGGCAATGCTCGGATGTCCTGGGTTTTGTTCTGACAGCACAGCTTAATGCTTGTACTTCCTGCGCTAGCATTAGCCGAGGCTTGCCTTTTTGGGTTGTCAGCATGGATTAGCATTAGTTCTCACTTTGGGCTGGCAGGTTTGATATCTCTTGACATCTCTGCTTCTGTGATCAATAGATGTTTTCATCAACCTTTTTTGGCACATTTTTAGGTGTGGGAATACGGAAATTTGAATCAACTTACTAAATTTTACATAAAAGTTTTTATTCTTGATTGAGGCAGAGGAAATGGAAACACATTTTTTTTTCAATAATGTCTGATGTGGTAAATAATTACCTCATAAGTTATCAGCTGTTTCCGTTGCTGCTGATGTCCCGAATGCAGTTTAGGAACCCATTTCTATTCAATATCTCCAGATTGAATGAACTATTACTTTTAGCTGACATGATAAAGTAAGTTCAGCCGGCCCAATTACAGCACATTCATTAAAACTTCAGTCCATCACAGATCTGTGGTCCACACTAGGTTGCTAGCTGCTAATTACGGCCAAACAAAATGTCAACCCATGATGACATTATTCTTTGCATGTCCTCCGGAATGCGCTCCAATGAAGGAAAACTCATCTAGTTTACTTTTTTATTCTTTGACTTCTTAAATTTTTTCTCAAAATTTGTATCTCATTTGGATGAAAACATGGTAAGAGTGACCCTTGCATGAAACAAACTGTTTTCTCTGCTATCCTGTAATCAAAAGAAAATGCAACAGAGAGTGATAGTCTTACCTGGTAGTTTGTTATTCTTGGGGAAAAAAACCTCAATGTTGTCAGCCTGTTACTGTTAAAAGGTTGAATTCAGTCACACTTGAACGGATTGTTGCCTTTACCCAGTGTGACCATGTGTTATCATTAGCTAATGTCGGTGACCTCAGCTTTCGACGTTGCAGTTGACGGCCATTGACTGTTTTTTCTTCTTCGCAGCAGCAGTTTGCTGTCATGCCTTGCTGTTGCACTTTACATTAATATTACCCAGATAGAGTAATTGTCAAGATAATTGTCTTTTAAAGACCACATTCACCACCCAGCTCATCAGTAAGAAGAGAATGGGTAAAATATCGCAACTGCTGAGAATGTCCCTTTTTTCCTTCGTGCCAGCCATATTTTTCTGTTTCTAGGAAACAGCAATACAATGGAAGTATTCTCTCCATACCTTATCTTTTAATTATCCTTCATTTTAAACAGAAACGCAATGGCTATAGTATTTTTTTTTTCTGTGATTTTTTTCTTAATCCTCTGAAATTTTGTTAAATCTTCTCTCCCTGTCAGGCATAGGAAGCAGAAAAGGCCAGGATAGAAAGAAATTAATGAAATATTAATATATGTGTTGCTATCATGACATAAAACCTCATCTTTCTTTTAGGGGTAACAGCAATCTGTTGTCAAAATGTCTTAACATTATTGCAGTATTCTTTGCAGATCTCCTACAACACACCAACTTATTGATTGCACAAAAAAATAAAAATAAAAAAATTGCACACAAAATTGAATGCCCATTCTTTGAAGATCAGATCCTTGGTGTGATTCATGGGGACTCTCACTGCCTCTCATCCAGCTTAGGATACGTTCACTCTGCAGGCCTTAATGCTTTTTCTGCTTATTTTCTAAAATCCAGTTGTTTTGGGTGGTCGATTACATTTTGAAATACATGTGACTTGTATAAGATCTCCTGTGTGAACTACATTCATACAACTTAAGTGTCCCACATGCGCAGTAGAGGACGCAACGATGTCACAAGTAGAGAGTGTGTGCTGTGTTAATGGAAGAGTTGTTTACTTTTACCAGTAGATTGTGATTATATTAAATAACCAGAACTGGAAGCTATGGTTAATTAATAGGACATTCAAATCAAGAGTAAAACCAACTAATAATTATTAGTTAAATGTTTATACCTGAAATCTGCTTACTCATCAAGGTTCTTTCTCTTACCCGCAAGGCCGGACTCCTGGAACAGCTGTTAAACTCCAGTTGTCTTTCTCCAATTTAGTAATTTAGACTATGGTAAACAGGAGTTATTAATCACCAACCAAAGGAAGGTGTCTCTGTTCTTCCAGTGTTAACCAAAAAGGAAGTGGATCTGGCTCTGGGTGATAAATCTTTCACAGTATAAATAATCCCAGAAAACCACAGTGAAAATATTGGTTTCTTTATTGATTAATAATCCCTATTACAGCATTACTATATCTAATGGCAATGCAAACACTACACACAACTGAAAATAAGCACAAGGTAAATGAAAGGCTAATCTAAAGGGGAATAAGGAAGTCTGCTCAAAGAGTCTCTAATGAATGTTCAAATTTTAAAGCTTTGTGGGTTAATACATTTAAGGTTTCCTTTAAAATAGCAGCAGATAAATGTAAATAACAACTGATGCAGAGATCTTAAATGCAGTCAAAAAAGGGAAGCTGTAAAGTATCTAACATGCATTGATCCCTCTCATTAATGTTACTTTAACAACAGACCTCCTTGTCTGCTCTATGTCTGTTCTTTTAATTTTTTATATGAAATATTCTTTTTAATTAGACATTTTCTGTCTTTTGATATATTTTTCTATTCTTTAATGTAAGAACTTTATTAGACAAAGTTTTAATAATAGTATTTATTTAAAAAGAGTTATTTTTTTAAGTTCCATGGTATGACATTACCTTTTTATCACTTACTCAATCAAGTGTTGTATTTACTAAATTTTCTCTCTTACCATATCTTCTCAGTTAGCACTATAATAAGACTGAGAAAAATCAGATGTTCTATGTGGGCTTAGGTCAAAGGAGATAATGGCTCATAATGTAAGCTTTCATAGAAGACTCTAATAGGTATCCATTAGTGGTTATCAGTTTATTCTTTTAAACATTTTTTTGGCAGAGTTCCTCTCATTATGATTGAACCACTTTTGTGATTCTGTATTTGAGTTTTAAGACGTTAACTACCTTTTTCAATGTATTATGCTCATTTCTGCTCTCTCTAAAGTCAGAAAGTTGTCTCAGACAGACTTTGATAGATGTGATGGTAAATGGTAGCCCTTGGTGTTAAATCCTCAAGTTTGACTGAGTCTTGGTTGAAATGATCTAACTGGAGGTCCAGTTCATCGCTCTGCTCCTTGTTATTCACAGTATTTGGGGATGGAAAATAAAGGATTGTTTGCACTTGACTAGCTTGAAGACATCTTTGTTTTTCTCTTTTTGTTCACTCTAAGGCCTAAAGGAGAAAAGCAACGGCATGTCCTCATTATGAACTAACTCAGGAATGATGATGAAACACTCAGTAAATACGGTTGTTCTAATATCTTACAGACCTGATGTAGAGCTTTGTTGAGTCTTAATTATACCCTAGTTACTGTTAAAAGTACTGCTCAAAGCTAGTTCAGTTTCTGCCTGCAGATAGGATCTGCTATGAGTCTTGTACAGTAAATCATTTAACAGGTATAAAAACAAAATTAGTTAGGAGCTTCTTAATATTGAACCACTATAATGCTGGTGGTAGAAAGCAATTTCTATCCTGGAATGGTGTGGATGAATATGATTGTAACTAGATTTACTTTTATTTTGTACAATGCTAATTAACAACATATGCTATCTCCCTGTGTATTTACAACAATTTAATCTAATTATACAGACAGATTCCACGATCATTGCACATATTTGGCTTTGTCCTGGTTATAAAACAACTCAGTGAAGTTCAGTTTATAGTTTAAATTGTTCAAATTATTTAAATAGTTTTCTATCTAGTACAATGCATTAAGTCACTGACAGTCTTGGACGTAACGGCATTACATAAACGTGAACTCTTGATTAACAGAGTAGCCTAACTAATCACCTTCTACATATTGGTTATGCCTTTGCATTACTTCCAATCTAACAGTGAATTATAATAGTTTTGTCAATTAAAGCAATCTCTGCTGTGGAAGAGGACCTCTTTCTGTTTTTAGTGAAACTGAAAAACATGAGAGCTGGGATGGAAGTATACATGATACAGATTGGCTTATAAGCTGTAACGTGTACAGCATGCATTGATCTCGCTCACATATTGAGCGGAGTGATGCAAGAGAACGGCAGGGAGACCTGAAGATTCAACAGTAGCGTTCCTAAACTGTAGCTCTAGCTTAAGTCAAATGCTAAATGTTCCTGTGATTTGCTCATCATGTCCAGAAACAAAGATTTTATTCAAATCAGTAACAAGAATCCTTGAATTGTCACAGTGACAACTGGCTGTTTTTACAATATGTTGCACTTACCTAGAGTTTTATTTATTTCACTTGCACTGCATGATATTTTTTATGCTGAAATACCATTTTAGTCTGTCTGTGTCTTCTTAAAAGATACACACCACAAGGGTGTACATTTGTATACAATGTTTTGGGATGTATTTACTCATTTTTTACTAATTCAATTATATAATCATGAAAACAAAACTCTTTTTTTAGACAGAGGAAAAAAACTCCTTGCATCTCATGTTGAAGAATAAGAACATGTTTCTGACCTGAAAAGGCAAAGAGAAGTTCTGTTCTCTGAAAGTTTGTACTTGTGATGTTATAATTACCTATCAAGACAGAGTAACAAATAAATAACAGAAAATGTTATTTATTACTGAACAGAATAACCTCTTCATTAATATTCTACTTTAGAAAGATCCACCTGCATATCTGTAAATCCAACCCAGTTCCCACAGACTGCTTCAGAAGCAACATATGAAGCTGTGCCAACACAGAATTATTTTCTTTTAAATTTAAGTTACATGCCTCTTTTTTAACCTATTTCTTTTATTAAAGGCATCAAAATGTTCTGAAAAGCCCACTTCTCATTACTTGGGATGATTCTTTAGCCTGTTCAAAGGTGTAAGATGATGAGCTTGGTGATAGTAGCATGTTTTTGTGAACTCCCTGAGGGTAGCTTCCATCTGAAATGTTTTATTCAAAGCTTTGGAGGTGGTTTTGGTGTAAACACAGAATTTATAGACTTCCACATTTCTTGTAGTGAGGCTTTAATCATCAAAGCTCCAACTCTCTGGAATCCCAAACATCAGTGCAACATTCACGCTTTGTAGAGTGTATTATCCCCGTGTTGTAATGTTCTGCAGATGTTCTCACAGTCTTTTTAGAGACTCTCTATGCCTTCATCTGAGATCCAGATCACAAAATAGTTCCATTAAATCAAAGAGATGTTCTGCTGTGGGAATACGTCTGTCAGGATCTGCTGGGGCAAAAAAAGTTACAGCAAGACTTGTAAAACATGAAATATCTGTTATGTCCCCTGCCTCCTGAAACATTTAGCTGACCATGTAAGGCGTCTGCACAGCACTGCAGTTATCAGACGGGCTGCATCTCTGAGTTTGAAAATGAGAGGCTATAAAACAGGAGTATGAAAAAAGGAAGAAGAGAGGCCAGAATTCACCATCTACAGTGAACGGCCCCAGTAGGGTGTGAATTTACCAGCTCTTGAGCCCAACCATCAAGCTGTCCCTGTGCTTGCAGGAAGATGATTAAAGATGCTATAAGTGTCTTTAAAGATCAATCAGAGGACATCTACTTCCTCCTCCGACTCTCCTCCTTTCCTTGCCTTTTTTGATGCCTTTTAGGCCGCCTGACTTTGACGTGTTTGTGCAGACGTTGTCTCGGAAGAAGAGAGGGAGCAAAGCCTGCATGGCCACTTGCGGAACAAGGCTTTGTTTTTTGTTACGGTTACACTGTCAGAAATGTACAATGTGTGTCGGCGTGAGCGTACATCACGCAGGGAAGGGAACAGCAGTGTGTCGGATTTAGTAACCATGGCAATCTAGTGATATATGGCATGAAGCTGTAACATTGTCTGGTATATGTTGAACTGGTTGTGCACAGAATAATATCTTGTCTTTAATCACCTGAGATATATTTTCATTCACCATCAGAACTATATCTATCCACTCTATTAGCAACCCCATATTCTTTACAAGAAAGATGAATTGTTGCATGGATATTAGACCTTTTTGCATATTTTACCTAAAGTGAAGATTTGTCTCATTATTACGGCAGAACAAAGGAAGCACTCAGCAGATACAATGTTAGGAAATCATCCTTTTTTCTTGTAGAAAAATAAGTCAAAGCTCTATCTACTTATATTTAAATGTTTTGCTATTTTGCTAAATTTGTTCAAGAATTCCCAGTAGTTTTCAAACTACAATACTATGATAGATTTAGTTTTTGAGTTTAAGGGTTTTGCTGCTGTTATCTCACTCATTGTAAGCAAGCCAAATAGAAAAAAATTGCAGCATAATTTCATGATACCTAGGAAAGATCATTTCTATCAAGACTGGCCTCTGAAGTTTCTTTGGCCTTTTCTATCCCAACAACTACGGCCTCAACAATTAATAGGTTAAATCATGACATAGTCGATTAAACCGATTTTTGAAATAGTGGTCAACTAATTTATTATTCATTAACTGGGTTATAGAGATTCTAAAATGTGCATTTAGCTGACAGAGTATCCCACTTAGAGCAGTAATTATGTCAAAATTCTAAAAGAAAATAATAATACATTTAAGATTTAAAAAGAAAATCTGCATCAGTCAATATACTCTAGCCAGAACTCCTCAAGTAGAAAAAGTTTTAGTCTCTCCTGATTTAATTCTGTAAAAAAAATCTTCTTTAGGGACCTTGTGTTATTTGATTATTCATCAATTAATTGAAGAAATAATGGACAGATTAATTGATCAGCAAAATAATTATCAGATGCAGCCCTGCTGTCCCTCCTACAGACAAGCTTTATCATAGCATCACGCAGAGTTTCAACTTTTTAGACCACAGATACAGTAGTTTGTGGCGTCTCGGGGGGGGGGGCGGGGGGGGGGGGGGGGGGGG
>JAUZNJ010118721.1:0-19333 GCA_034780135.1 Jordanella pulchra | reverse complement strand
ACCTTTTGAATGCAATTACTGAAATAAATCTACTTTTTCATGGTATTCTAATTTTATGACCAGCACCTGTATAAGCACATCTCTCAAAACCTCTGATCTGTTTCTGTTCATCATCACGTTACCAAAATCAAAAGGCAGGTTCCAGTCGTGTGGAAACATTTGGATCTTATTACTTGTGTAGAATTTCTTGTTGCATCATCCTGTTCCTCTCAGTTATCACTGGACAAAATAAATCTGAATTTAAATTAATTTCCAATCAACTCTTAGTTTAACATTCTTACTGTACATATTGCTTTGAATTCATTTTAAATAAGTCCTATTCTACCAGCATCCTCATTCACAAGTTCACTTAAATTTTCAGGTTATTATATTTGTTCACATTATTATTGACTTTATATGAAAATATGAAAGATATTTTCAATATAAGCGAAGATATGAAATAATACAAAATAACAAACAATGACCTAAATTATATTATAGTATAGCTCATTGGTGTCAGGCTGCTGTAGGGATGTTAGAGGTCCAGCAGGTGGCAGTATTCAGTTTGTGTAGAACTGTCATCGCACCTACCCACTGATAGAGCGCACCGACATCAAGGTCTGATGTAACGTAAGATTAATCCTCAGAGTAAATCATACAGTCACAGAAGAAATGCCCAGACACCTCCCCGGAGGCCAACTGAAAGACCGTCTCTCCAGCTTGTCCTGGGGAACCTCCTAGGCCTCCTCTAAATGACTACCTGGAGGTGTTCGATGTCTGAGTCACCTTGTCTGACTCCTTCTAACGTGGCTCTACTCCAAACCCTCTCTACAGGATTGTTGTTGTTTGTTGACAGCGGGAGAGCATAGGAAGGTAAATCAAGAGGTTTGCTTTAGGGCACAGCTCTCCCTTCACAATAACAGAAGGTGCCGCATCAGCGGACTCCGTATTTACAAAGGAGGATGACCAGTCTGGTGTGACAGTCCAGGGGTATTAAACCCTCAACATCCAGAGCATTGAGCTACTCACCACAGAACTAAATTAACTATTTTAAAACCAGTCAGCTTCTGCTTGTACATTTTGCTGTAAAAAATCAAATCACTTTTTTATAGAATTTGATTATTTTTGTTTCTCAGTTTGTGCTCTGCAGTTTCATTTTGTCTGGATATTTCAATCTCTGAAGTTAGAAGAAAACGCAGCATATGGTCTTATGCCCAGTTCAAGCTACCTTTTCCCAGAACTTTGAAATATGTGATGAACCTTATGGATTTAAGCAGGAGGCTGTGGCTCTTACCATCAGGCATGGTAACCTGCTGATGAGTCCCCCCCCCAGCAGCAATAGAGTCCGGCCAGAAGCGCTGCAGCGGCCGATTCTGGGGTGTTTTCTTCTTGGTTTTGGGGGTCTCAGAAGAACTAGCATCCAACATTGGCTGCAAGATCCGCCTTCGTGCATTTATGAACCTACAAACACCCAAAGTTTTGTATGATTACATTTTACACATTTAAAGTTGACATGTTACAAAAGTTAAGGCCTTAAGATCATTGTGCATCTGCCAAGTAACTGACAGACATCAACATTTTTAAAATTAAGGGGGGGTGTGCAGGTGGAGCAGTGTACAACCCATGCACGGAGGCCTTAGTGCTCGACGCGGGCGACCCGGGTTTGAACACACATGTCCCCCCCCCATACTCCCTATCCACTAGGGCCGAAAAAAACTCAGAAAGGATTTAAGGGTCTTGTCTCTTCCAAGAGATGCCTAAAGCCTGCCATACTTTAAAACCATATAAAACGGAAGTATTCATTTCTCTCTTCCAAACTCTGCTTTGCTTGTCTTTTAAAATATGACGCTGTTGTTGTTGTTTGCTGCGTTTCTGTGGTACATGATCTGAACAAGTCAATAGTTTCTGTTAGAAAAATTAAAGAGGAACTAACCAGTTGTTGACTTGCAGGAGTGTCAGATTTGTTTGACTGGCGATGTGTTTCTTTTCATCTTCTGTTGGATAAGGATGCTATATAAGAAGAATAAATTGTATAAGCAAAAGGTATGACCCATTTATGCATCGCGACTTTTATCTACTCACCCCGATATGTTGAAAGAGCCAAGACCGCATCACATTGGTGGCATGTTTGGGAAGAACGCCCCGTTTATTCTTTGTCGAGTTGTCCTCGTGATTAAAGAGGTTCAAGTCCTGGTGAAACTGCAGCTGAAGCTAAGCACACAAATGGTCACTTAAGCATTTCAAGAAAACAAAAAGAGTAGCGAGAGAAACCAAAAGACAATTCCTTTTGAAGTGATGATCGTCACTGCAACTTTGTACTTTGTACTCTGTTCCAATCAAATTGTCCACTGAATTGAACTGGGATACCACTGAACAGGGTCCGCTGAGCATCATGGGAATAAAAGAGTGTTGCTCAGGGACATGGAGTAATAGTCTGTGGGGATTCGAACCAGGGAACTTTCAACCTTCCAAGGATAGAAGTGTGCTACTTTTACCACAAGATCTTCACTCCACCTTAATCATTTGATCTATTAGGGGGAAAGCTGCAACGCAGCTGGCCTTATAATTGTGCCCCAGACCTAACAAGTGACTCTGCCGCCCTCCATAAAAGACAAATAGAGAGAGACCCAATCCACTGTAGACGATTTTTCGTCTTCCTGCAGAGTTGTTTTAATTGAAATTTAAGAACGATTATACTATTTTAATAATGCAGATGGGTGGGTGATATAAACTCATTGAGAATGAATAAACTGGCCTAAGTTAGAAACTGTGTATCTCTGACTGGAAGGAAGAGATCTATAGTGCCAAAATAAAGCACTTTGGAAAAATTACAAATTAGATTAATTTCTTAAGTTAATCACAAGCTAAACCAGCCAGATTCCCCCTGTTTGGAAACACAGTTTGTATATAGCTAGAGGGGCAGACTTGTACTCTTCGTCTGGACCGGGTCACGGGGGCTGCATTCTCACCAGAGACTCCCAGACTCCTCCTCCAGCTCTGCTGGGGGAGCCCAAGGTGCTCCCAGGTCAGCCGAGAGACATAGTCCCTGGGCCTACTCCCGGTGGGACGTGTCACCTCAGCTGAGTCTGAGCCCTTTCCGACTGACCGAGCTCCTCACCCTGTCTCTAAGGGAGAGCCCAGCCACCCAGCGGAGGAAGCTACTTTTTGGCCGCTTGCATCCGGGATCTGGTTCGTTCGGTCATGATCCAGATTTAATACACATAGGTGAGGGTAGGAAGGGAGAGCGGCCAGTAAATAGAGAGTGGGGCAGACTTGGACTTATGCAATCAATAAAACATTGCGATAAATGCAGCACCCTACTTAGGATAACAAAAAGCAGACAAATATAATAGCAATTCTTTTTGAGATTCAAAAAAAAAAAACAAAAAACTGTAGAACAAGGTTGCTGTTGATTTGCAACAACAGTTGTGGCACCGCTCTCTTCATAAAATCACAACAATATTAAAAAACTTTACAAAAAGTTCTCAGTCACCTTTCACTGGCCTCATCCCGTTAGAAATCTCTGTTGCAGAAACATTTTATTAGCCTTCACTTCAATCTTTTTCCTGATGTTTATTGAAAGCTGTGACAACAGGCAGGTAGAACTCAGCACAACTTGGTGTTTCTGACAAACTAAGTGAATTGGTCTCGCTGTGTCATCAGGTGACTGAAAAAGGTAAACTTGTGGTGCAGCCTGTCTGTCTGTCTGCTTTAACGGACTGCTGCTTGGCTATTAAAAACAAAAACAAATCTACACCATGTGTGCTTTGATTATGCATGGTAAATTTCATCATTAAACAGAGCTGTACAAGTCACACACCCAATTCTACGTTTTGAGTGGCAGTTTATACCTAAAATAAACATGAAAATGTCCCTTGTGCTTTGGGACACCAATTTATAATCCATGGTCAACATCGACACTCCATCCCTCCATTAGTTGTCAAGTAGAACGTTGATGCTTCTTCGGTGTGTCAAGTAATCAAGGTCACTTATTGAACTTGATGCTGCCATGTAGTCATTTCCAGGATAAAGGTTGAGTTGTAGAGCTGGTTCACAGTAATAAAACAGATGCAGTACCTGATTGTTTTGGACACGTATTGTCCCAGGAGAAAGGGCCTGGGTAACCACCTGTCCCTGAGGAGTGACGACTGTTACTGGCTGGTAAACTGTATTTGCTGAAAGAGGCAGAGATCCATATCAACTCAAAGTAACACTTTTATTACAGAAATAGCTGCGTTTCATATGATCATCTTTACAAAAACATGTCAGGCATTTTTGCAGAATTATCTGAAACCTTTATAACCTTAGTTCACAATATTCAATCTTAAAATGTCAAACATTATTCTTTTGCAAAACAACCCTTAGAAATAGCTTTAGAACTGTCTTAATGAGAAAGAATTCACACCGTGTTTATTTTGCTCATGTATCAATGACTGAGGTTTTCTGAACCTTTGTATGATACCACTTCCATACTTAAAAGTTTTCCTTTTTTTAATCTAGACATAAAAAATCCTTTTTAAGTAATTTATTCCAAATAGGATTTAACTAAACCCAGATACATCTAAATACATGTTTGTATCTAAAAATAACTAGATGTCTGGTTCTCTCCATCTGGTTGATTTGATATTATAGATCTCTTAAGTTTTTTGTCTTAAAAGGACAGAAATTCTACAATTGAATAAAATAAAAATCACATCTATATTATTAAAATAAATGATCAAAAAATATTTGGATCATTAGTAAGCTTAAAAATTCAGTTTACCATAAGGACTTAATACCTCTAACTTCATTTTTCAAAAGCCTATATTTTAACATTTTATGGGAAATTGTTGGCTTTTTATTTGCTTCTAATTAAAGTCAATATTTTGCCTATTGATTATTCTGTTGATTGCTTTTTTTAAATCCATCAATAATCAGATAAGAAAAGGTGCTTAAAGAGGATTTAACTCAGAAGCTCAATCAGGTGAAGCTGGATAAAGCATATTCACAGATGAAAAAGATTGTTCATTTTAAATGAAAGAACGTTAACAAGTTTTTCTTTATTGTCTGGTTCTCGACTTATTTAAATCAGAAATCTAATGATTGGGGTCAATTCAGTTCAGTTCATTTATATACTATCAACACATGTCCTCAAAGGGTCTTTACAGAGATAATTCAGTCATACTATCTATTAAATCTTACTCTTGTTTCCACTGATATTTTTGTCACAGCTGAAATGTTTTTCTCCTGTTGTATCTAAGCTGTGGTTGGGTTGATTTCAGCTCCTTTGGGGTTTTCTCATCTTATCTGCACATTTTGTTCATTTCTTTATTCTGCATACAGTGAACTAAAACAGCCAAGACAAATTTGTACCTGTGACTACTTGGGTGGGGTTGACAGCTGTAACGGTAACATTGCCTTGTTGCAGGGCTGACGCTGGCACCACAATTTGACCCTGGGGACTGATGGTGCCCGAAATGGAACTTGGAGTCTGGAGATTAAAGCGTTCACAAAATAAATTGTTTAAAACAACATGCTCTGCCGAGAGTTCTTGTAGTCATCTAAATGTGGAGTTTTGGTCCCCTACACACCTGAGTCTTGGTGGGAGAGAAATTCTGTGCCTGGCCTTGTACAGGAGAGTAGGGGCTTCCTGGGTCTCCGCTCAGGAGGGTCTCACTATTCATCTTAGTCTTGAGGCAGGCGATATAGCGGCTGCAGAAGTCCTTACACAGGTCGCTCACCTTTTCAAGCTCCAGCAAATGGATCCGTAGAACTTGAATGGCTTTCACCATCTAAACGTAAAGAAAATAAGATGGTTAACTGAACAAACAGTCAACATATTTATTTGAAGATCGGACCGCTTTGATCAGAGTGAACAGGTAAAAAAAAAACTGTCTAAGAAGGGTTTTAAACATACAAAATAAAATCAATTCATTATAAATCAACTAAATGACCAAAACATCTTAAAGACATCAATGTTTGGTGTCAATGCCCTGCCTTCAAATTAGAATCTAAAAGATTGTACATGGGTGCATGATTAATTAGATATACCAGACAGGTGTGAATGATTGTCACCTCATGTAGGGAACAGACAATACCTGAAAAAGAAAGAGCTGTCGGAGGCTTTCCACTGGGTGGGGAACAGCTTAGCTCTGCTACAAAGGCTACGCAAGACGATTTTGGGTCGGAGGTCATATTTTATTGAGGGCAGCAAGTAGACAAATGTTAGTTTACTTCATCTCCCTGAAGGAAATATTTCCAAGCAGACTGGGTTTTCAAGATTTTCTGTTCAAGCGCTTTTAAAGAAAAACAAAAACAAGTAATGGTTTGAAGATCAAAGGCCCAGGTCAGACAAGGAAGGTTGCAGCAGATCACCAACCCATTACACCTGCTGCATTTTACTGCAAGAATGAAAAAGATTTCCAGCAGCAACAAGAAGCTGTTCTAAAGCCGAAGTCATGCCTCCAAAAAGAAAAGGCCACGCTACGTAACCATTAGGGCTGGACGATATGGCCACCATATATTTATTGATTTACGTCGATACAATATAATCTCCATATCTATGTAGGAAAAATAAAACCCTTAGAAAAACAGCCAAGAATGCCCACAACAGATGACTGGACAAACTTATTATCAATATTTAGCAATGTTTATAAAAATCCTCCAACATTTAGTAAATATTAGCTTTGAAACACAAAAACACATAAAACTCCATGAAAACCTGGGATATCAGTCAGTGACCAGTGCTGTGTTTATAGACGGTGATGTATATAGAAATATTGAAAATGTGTGTAAAGGTCATCGATATTGAATGAAACCATAATGTGATATTTATTGATATTGAAATATTGTCCAGCTCTAGTAACCATGTACTAAAACATGTAGTGCATGGTACCAGCAGCGGTTCACATACAGCTGTTGAAAATCACTGCACTACAACACAAGACTCGGATGCAGAAAAATGGCAGCGACTCAGAATTTGATGTCGTTGGTTGTGGTAAAAAGCTGTTTGTTTGCTGAAGGGCTGAACATAGGATGAATATTGTTATGGTTGGGCATCGTGAATTGATCGTTGATCAGAACCTGTTCTAAACTTTCAATTCTCCCACAATCGTTGACGTCTTTTATTTTTGAGTCCTAGTTGTGATGCCCAGTTTGGAAACAGAAGCTGCCTGATATCAGTGAAGAAGAATCGGCGGCAGCATGTGTCCAACCATCTATTGTGCAACAGCTTCTAAAATTGTGCCTGACCAGTAGGCTACCTGCAACACCCATGGCTGGATTATATCATAAGCAAGGCCCAAATAATGCACCATTGTTGTAAGGTGGGGAATTTGTTCCTCCTCTAACTAGGCGCCTCTTCCACAGGGAGAGCGGAGCCTTTTCATACTTTTTTCCTCGTACTTTACATCTTAGCAGATACCTGCATTGTCTCCTACACTAACGTAGATCTTCAGAAATGATAACTTGATGTTATATTAGTTTATTTGGAATCTATAAAACTCACTTGCTTTCAGTGTCATCTATAATCTCTCATTTCTTCTTCAGAT
The DNA here is from genome assembly GCA_034780135.1 of Jordanella pulchra. Lineage (NCBI taxonomy): Eukaryota > Metazoa > Chordata > Actinopteri > Cyprinodontiformes > Cyprinodontidae > Jordanella > Jordanella pulchra. The sequence goes on along the minus strand of JAUZNJ010118721.1, from coordinate 11,825 downwards.
TGCTCTCCCCACCCTTAGACCTTCCTCTTCCATCCACCTTGTTGGAACTCCTACCCAGCTGTTAATGGTAATATGACACTGTTTAAATCAAGGCTAAAAACTCATCTGTTCCTGACTGCATACCTTCACTGACTGCCACCACAGTTTTTAAAATTGTGTACATTGTGCAATATTGCGTATTGTTTGTTGTGTGTCCTGAAAGACGCTTAAATAGGATGCATTATTAGTATTATTATTGGTTAGTGATTGAGGCGGTACGTTGGGTAAAGATGCCACAAACCTTTTTTCGCAGCTAAGGGCAGCCAGTCAGCATTTGAGCCACTCTTTCTGCCTCACTGACAGGCTGGAGGTGTGAGAAGGCTCCCAACTGGACTTTGTGTCCTTTTTTTTTTTTTGCATACCTAGAAGTCAAACTGGTCGGATGATGCAACGGCAGTATTTGAAAATAACGAGATTTGTCTAAGAATAGTTATGCTCAGCTAAGAAGGCTGAGACTCGGAGTATCTTCTGATCTGAGCCTCTTCTGTGCAGAAAAGCCCTTTCTAGAGACTGAGAAACCCGACCAAACCATTTAAGGAATAGAGCCTCTGTGATCTAGCAACACTCTCACAGCTGCAGAAATCTTGTCTCATTTGACCCGGCAGTGCTTTACAGGAGAGGGTTTGTTTTTGTTAGTTTATTCCCTACAAGGGCTAAGTGTTCATTTACTTAAACACAGTAAAAACCCTGAAATTCTGATGAACCACTGAGAGACAATAGGGGTCAAGCTTTATCTATTATTTCTTTTTAACATAACTGGCTAGATGTGAGTTGAAGATTTGCTCAGGATTATTGGCACGCTGGGCTGTACGGTGGAGCAGTGGTTAGCGCTGTTGTCTTGCAGAAAGAAAGTTCTGGGTTCAGTCCTGCATGGAGTTCGCGTGTTCTCCCTGTGCATGCATGGGTTCTCTCCGGGTACTCCGGCTTCCTCCCACAGTCCAAGTCCCTGTTAGGTTAATTGGCTTCTCTCAGTTGTCCCTAGGTGTTAGTGTGTGTGCATGGTTGTTTGTCCTTGTGTGTCTATGTGTAGCCCTGTGACAGACTGACATCCTGTCCTGAGTGTACCCCGCCTTATGCCCATAGTCTGCCGGAGATGGGCACCGACCCAACCACGACCCTGATGGGTGAAGTGGGAGAAGACGCTGGATAATGGCATGCTCACTGCTGATAAATACAGACAGGTATTTATCCATACAGCATAACTGCACCCAAATTATTCATAAGCATAACAATAACCTTAAACCCTCAGCCATGGCCAAGGTATACTAAAGGTAACCGCACGGCCCACAGAGAGCGCCACCTGAACACTATCAGGTTTGTTTGGGATCACAAGAAGAGACAGAAGAATTACGGAAGCCTAACACCCAAAGAAAATCTATTAGTTCTCAGAGATGTGGAGCTGGAGGCTTTAAAAACTCAAAGTGCACCTTGAATAATTTAGAAATCCATGCTGTTATGAGGGCAAAAAGTAGCCAGATTAGATGTTGAGATCTCTTAACATGGATAAAATATATATATTGATCTTACTTTACTGTAAACTCTCCATATTATTCATTTTACTGACAATACAACAAATATCTGGACTTCACTATATGACTTTCTGTGAAACTCACCAAGTTATCAAGTTCAGGATCCTCGCTGAAGAAGGGCTTCCCCTCTTTTTCTTGACTTCGGACAAAGTTCTCAATGTCCACATCAAAGCTGGCAGAGGTGATGCATTCAGAGCTGAGTGTGGACTGCTCACACTTCTCAAAAAGCAGGGCCAACAAGGGGAACAGGGGGTGTCTGTGGAAGATACACAGTTAAAATGCCAAACCACATCCTAGCACTTGTTACAGAGCCTGTAGGTACAGTGTGTAAAAATTACCGGGATATATCATCTACAGCTGTGTTGTTCATGATTACCTAACTAACTGAAAGTCGCAACCTTTCTAATTGCTATTTATAATTACATAGGAGTGGGTTTGCATTGGAGGCAGACATGTTTTGGACTAAAGCAGAGCAGAGCTGACAAGTGACAATACAGATCACCATTATGCTGGAACGGGATTGGGGCAAGTTATAGTCTATATACATTCCTACACAGACTCATAAAATACTATTAACAAAACATCTTGACTTGCACCGGCCACAACCGGCAACCGTCCAGTTATTATGAAGACCACCAATTTAAATTCCTGGTTGTCACCATCACCTGGACAATCAAAGTAAGGGGAGACAGTGTTGCTGAGCTCAGGCAAGAGCAGCAGGGAATCGGTATGAGAACAGAGCTCCATAACGGGGACGAGCCAGCCAGCTATGCCGTCCTCTGTAGCTGAGGAACCGCAGAGGCGGGAGCTGGCCACGACTAGCTAAAGAAGATAGCTGAGGAGCACAGCTGTAGTTCTGAGAGGCTTGCCAGGAAACAGCGATGGTGGCCAGGAAGAGGCTAAAGCTGGCCCGCACCAGCCAGAGGTCAACCACGCGGGGAAGGAAGCAGAATGGCACGAGATCGGATTTGTGCACTGGGCGGAGAGAGGTCCGAAGTCAAGGTAGAAGGTGTGCGGATTAAGGTGAGCAGGACGATGTGACATCGAAAGAGCCCACTAGGAAGACAGGGCTGGAAGAGACCACAGCAGACCAAGACTAGCATCTTGAGGCTAATTGCTGGAGATGGACAGAGGACGGCTGCAGCTCAGAGAAGCATGTAGCCAGAGTGAATGGGATGGGAGAAGCAGCAGCTGGTGCTTGTCTGAACTGGAAGTAGCTTACGAGATGGTCTTTCTACAGCTTCATTAAACACATTTTTAAAAGCTTTTTAAAAGTTTTAAAAGTTTTTTAAAAGCTTGAGATGGGTTTTAATGTAAATAAATCTTTTGACAAGATAGGTAATGGTTGCAGGGAAGAGGCAGTGTGTGTGTGGGTGGGGGGTGGGGGGGTCCTGTGACTGCAGAATTATACACTGTTGCTTTAAAACCCAGGAAAAAAAAACAAAAACAGAAAAGAACCAAAACTTAACATATTACAAATATTGACACTGTTTGATATGTGTTACAAGAACAGTTGCTCTGTGTTCAACAGAAATAGGCAGCAATACATGATGTAGATGAAAGATGAGAGGCAATGCTTCCACTGGAAAAAAAACTTTCACTACCGATATATAGATGCCTTGTCTGCATCCATGGGTGTCTGCGGTTCAGTGGGCGCTGGGTTGGACACTTCAACCAATGTCCCTTCAAACTTCACCTCCGAGTCACAGTCTAGTTTTACGACGCTTTGCATCTGTAATAATCAAGCAACATGAAAACATTAAACAGAGGAAACCTAAAAAGGGAAGACTGACTTTCTAGCAAGAATAGCTAGAGGACAAAGCTCAACACTGAGGCTCAACTTCAATATGACATCTTTTCTACCCTTGCAAAATTGTAAGTTTCAACTAATTTTAACCAAATTTTTTCATGTGTACTTTTTCTACAACCTTGCACTTGAAATCAATGCATTTGGGATTTCAGGTTAACCTCCCCCATTGGAACTGTCCAAACATTTTCAAAATTACTGTAAAATAATATTCACCGATGCTCACTGTCCACCCTGACAGAGGTGAAGCTACTTCATACAGCTGAATAGACAAAAACATGACCTATGGAGACCTGTAACTGTAGGGAAAATGGCTTCTATAAATTATATTATTAGTGGGTTTAATAATCTCACCAGCAATGGGTGCTAAAATGTAATAAGTGAATCCAAATTCAACTGAACTTAACTATCAAACAAGCGGACAGAGTTTAAAAAAGGTGAGTTTACCTCTGATATAAGCAAGTCTCTTTATAACATGAAGAGGTTTTTGCTTTTTTTTAACAATATTCCAAATTTTAAAAAGAAGCACATCATGTTATCTTAGTATACTCTAACAGTTGTTTTAAAAACTGAACGAACTCTGGCGTTTCTGACGCATCATTAAACTTAAACAAGTTTAAAAATTATGATAAACATGAATCTATTAAATTATTCAGTTAAAATATAGATGAACACAATCAAATACGTGAAGCAGCTATAATTCAGCAAACAAGGCATTTCAACTGTTATTTAAAAACTACAATTTTGCTGTGACTTCAGAATGTTGAATATCTCCCAAGAACTGATCAATGTGTTTGTCGTTCTCATGGTGGCAAGAACCATGTTCATTTTATGTTAATAACAAAAGCAGAAAATCTCCTCTGTTGTTCCTATTATCAACAGCTCTAATCTGCCAGGGAAACAGCGCAGTGGGATTAAGTATTAAAGTACTACATTTTTTCCTGCTAAAAACTCATGTTTTGCAACTCAAATTACTTCAAACTGAAACTTCAGGCCTATTCACATTTTAGTAACCAAAATGTGGCTTTTACACGATTATTATACCTATAATTGGACAGGGGTAGGTGAGTTTAAAATGACCTTACATAATAGGAGGAGAAATGGTTGGATTACACTGACCAGAGGTTTGGAAAATATTCTCCGAAAATCCACACAAGATCGTAATAACACAGAAATCATTATTTTTATGATTAAAAAATCATGATGCGATATCTTTGCTAAATCCCCACCCCTACATCAATGTAAGCTTGTTTTAATCTTAGGACTCTGAACATGGGCCCAAAGTCATGACCAGCAGACTCTCAAACCTGATGAGTTTAAGTTCACTGATACTGATGAGGCGGAGACATGCCAAAAGCTGGTCAATAAGCAGAACATTGCTGTTATAACTAAAAAAGGTTTTTCCATTGATAAATAGTGAAGTATCCTTTTAGATATAAGCTTAAAAGCTGAGAAATATTTTTTTCACAATAATATCCATATTAGTTATTCTAATATCTTCTATGTGAAGTCAGAATTTACTAGAGGCATGAATAATTTCAGGCTTGACTGTACGCCATTTCTCCTAAGGATCTGAGTAGGGGACAAACTCTACTACCACTGGAGTTACAGCATGCACTCCTATTCATATGGGGGGAGAAACTAACTTACTAAATAAGACAATACTTCTTAGAACATTTCTGGATGTTAATGGACTAGTACAGTTTGAATATAGGTATTCAAACTCTTGCACCCACCTGCTGCTCCCCTTTTGGGTACTTGTCTATGGAAACCGCCTGAGCTGCCATCACGTTCACTGCCACCACTGGGACATTATAGAAACCAGGTAGAGATGGCCAACCTACACAACACACGAGCTCATTAAACGGCTGACTTCATGAAAACAAATAAGTATGTTACAATATTGTGTTTCTGACTAAACTGGATATGCAAAACAAATTAGGAAACTACATTTATAACTTAATATTATGTTTTCAGATAGCAAACTTTTTTAAAACCGCGGATAAAAAAAACGAACTATATCGACTGAAACAAGCTAGATTAATTCTCCTGGTGATTAGGGTTAGCTAACGGAATGTGGAAGGGCCGTAACAAGATAACAATAATAATCAAAAATAATAAAAGATAAATCTGAGATACAAAGACTGGGAGTAAACGTCTGTTTCTCTTCACCTTTCAGTGGAATGACAGAGATGTGTAGTTAGCGTGTGAGTGCAGCTGTTAACACACCCACCATGAATTAGCCCTTAGCCAGTGTTAGCTAAAGACATGTTGTTCATTCGGTGGATCAACAAGATCATTTGGAACCCTTTGAAAAGACTATCTTTTATATAGGCCACCAATATTTACAACCGAAGTTCCTAAGTGTGAATAGAACCGCTTTATTGGCTGTCTGTAATGGTAGCGCTGTTAGCCTTAGCTTGCAAAACAAATCTGATGCAGAACAACATTCTCATCCAGCTAATTTTACATAAAGAAGTTTCAGATAACTATTTCTTGATGGTAATATCAAGCACCCAACTTCTGTGGTGCCTTATTACCGATTTGAAGCATGGCACATTATTAACAAAGTAAAAGAAATGCTAACGTTGCTAAGCAGCAATAAGTCCGCTGCGGATTGATACGAGGCAAGTAATCTGAAACGTTTCCCTTTGGCTTTAATTTAGAAAAAATGCGTGATAGCTGTCTATTTTTAATAAACACGGAAAGTGTTGATAGAACACGACGGTAGCTTAGTTTAAGCTAAAATCCGTCCCATCAGTCAATCAATCATGCGACGACAGCTGCCTTCTCTTCGTCTTTTCTCCCCTCCCCTCCGCGCTGCGCTAACACTACCGGGCCTCATCGGGAACCCTGGCCCTTTGCTAGGGCTCAGTCCTACTCTGCCCCTAAAACGCCGACATATTACTTGACCCCCTCCCTCATGTACATATATATATTTTTCCAGCTGCTCTGTCGCTTCGACATCCTTTCATAGAACACCCTCCACTGCTCTCGCCTCGGTTCACGCTCCATGCCCCGGGGCATTTTTGCGTGCGGCCTAGATTGTTTGATTGATAGGGAACGAAAAAAAGAGGGATTTTGAGTGACAGCTTACCTGAGTGCCAATCTTCGTCACACTGACAAGCGGTTGCAGCAATCGGGACCCGCAGTTGTCGTGTTACGTCATCGCGTAATGATACGTTGTTGCGCTAAGCTCATGTATATGTATGAAGCGGGCGGAGACATGACGTGCTGTCGCCATGAGTCCTCGTTGGCTTCATTTAAACAAGGATAGTTCTGCTCTCCTTCATATGTAAAACGCGGTTGGTTTATTTATGATCACTTCCAACAGAACTTTGTTGGAGTGGGCCAATGTTTCTGAATTGTAGTCAATAGAACAGAAAAAGGCCTCATATACTTTATGATAAAATAAAATTTCAGTCTTTTGTTTCTCCCATCATATGGCAGTTATTTACTCAAAAAGCAGCAACTGTATAAGGCAAAAAAACACACATAATTTCTTACACATGTACTTTAATTACAACAGATTTTTTTTTTTTTTTTTTTTTTTACAGATGATGCAGTTATATCCATACCCACATATATGAAGAGTGGCAACTGTTAAGTCCACTGTACACATCATCTGACCCTCTAGTGTGTGGGTGAGGTTTTGCCAGAGGACGGCTGAGGGAGACGATACTTGGCCATTTCCACATCCAGATCAGCAAATGTATAGCCGGTGTAGCTGTGGTGCTGGTAGTTTTTGTAAGTGGTGTTATCAAACGGCTCCTCTGGCTCTGGAGATGCTGATGTTGGCTCTAAAAGAAGGTATAATAAAAAAAAATAAGACTCGTGAAAAATACCACAAATCTTGTTTCACACATCCCCTAACTGGGAAGCAGTCAAGAGGATTTGAGAGGAAGCAGTTAAATATTCGTGTTTTAACACTGCAGCTTCTTGAATCGTGCTTTCCAACTTTGCTTGTATGAAGAAACGCAATTGAAAAGGACTTAAAGTATAACCCACACAAAGTAAAAACACAACCCAACACCAAGACAAATTTTTAAAAACGCCACATAAGTAGTCAGTGAGAAGATGGAGAGTGAGCAAAGGGGCACTGGTTTTTAACCACTTAGGGCCTGATCTTCAAAAATTCAAAATGAGGGGCACCTCTTTCTCTGTGTGTGCAATACGTGGCTGTGTTGTGACTGATCAATAAAGGCTAATAAAATGAGCAAACCTGCAAGGTTCCATTCTGTTGAAATAAGCAGTGTTTTCTACAGGCAGTTTGGTTATAAAAGATAAGGTATAACACTAATATTTATAGTGCACTTAACATAGGTAGCCTATCTTATGGGCTATGAACAAAAGTAGAACGAAAAAGGTTAAGTATGAAGATGAAACATTAAAAAATGCCACAGCATTATAAACATTCCACAATATTTAAGTTCATTCATTTTTTTTGTTTTATTTGTATATAGAATGTCTGCTGCTGTGCTGTTGGCCTGCATAGCAATAGGTTTGGTTTGCACATTGATTAAGTCCTACTCACAAGAACATGCTGCCAGGTGAATTGCATGGGCAAATCACTCTGCGTCTTCTTTGAGCATCTGAAAGGTTTGTGGGTCCTAAACGTGTGCAAACTTGCACACGTTGCACAGACCTTTTGAAGATCGGGCCTTTAGTCTTGGTATTAACCCCGAGGTTCCACTGAACGCATAAGAATTGTCCACGTTCCTCTGCCACTCCAGTCAATCAGAGCAGTTCCACCTCACGAGCCAGAGTGTCCATAATTCTCTACAGAAACGCTGACAGCTCTGGTCTATTATTCATGCTAGACACTTCAAGTCTACATCAATCTGGAGTAAAGTGGATTATTCAGGCAAAAAGTCAGTTACTAAAAGGAGAAGTGGATCCAATGTGACTGTTGATTGCATTTTACTCTGAAACATCTAAACAACACTACCTGCAGCTCCAGCACTGAGTAACCTGGGAATCTTATTTCATACACCATGAAATGTTTATTTTGGAGCTGGAAGAACAAACCTTTTTATATGGCATGATTAATCTGTTTTATAAAGATAACACCCTAAAGGAAAAAGCACAGACTAAAAGGTAAGGTGACCACATAAAGAGAGGTCATACAAGACATGTCTTTTATTGGATAAATAACCACTTTATTGTTCTATTTCCAGCCTACATGTATACTACTACTGGGCGATGGTCAAATCCTCATGTGATCCAACTCCAACTGTTCAGAGGCACTAAGCTCTGAAACGCTCCTGGTGGATAAGGGTACTTGGCAAAAACCACGGCGCGTACCCTCTGTGGTGCTTAGCATTCAGTGGAACCTCGGGGTAAGACTGTATTAAGACAAATATCGCAGAACCACATCATCTTATATGAAAATCTAACAGAAACAAAACATAGTCCCAGTTAATACTGTTTATGTGAAACAAGTTGATTTTAGGACTGGATGGAAATTTAAGCCTCATGTTTATGGCACGAACAGCATTACAGTGGAGACACAGATGTAAAATACATTCAGACTTTAGGATAAGGAAAACTTCCAACAATGAAATTCCCCATACGCTTGGCTTCAAAAACCATCTATTTCAATGCTAAAAATACTCAAAGAATCCTTTTGATGTAGATGTACATCTTATTGTTACTAGAAATGACTAGAAACAAAAACCCCATCATGTTTAGAATCTAGTAAAAAAAACAACATAACACCAATCAGCATTATTTGTTATAATAAACACCATCAACTCACTACCACCAGATGGAAGAGAGACCAAAAAGGTTTAGAGAGGAGGGAAAAAATACAAATTAGTCACAGGTGTGCTGACCCAGAAAACAAGTGTTAGAGCTAAAGATATTTTATGACATAGTACTTCTACCTCATGAAATACATTCAAAGACTCCAACCATCTCACCAAAACCTCCATGTGCACCACTATGACCTAATATGTGCTTCATTTTAAACTAACTAGTGGATATGAAATTGTTCAGATTTAAAGCTACTGAATGCAGACTTGTTTGAAACAACTGAAATAATAAGCTAAATATCTCAGAGTAAGGATATACAGAACACCTATTAAAACAAATAACTGATACGTTATAGACAATGGAAGAATTCATGTAGTCATGCCATATAAAGTTTTTTTACGAAATCAATTAAGCAGAAGGAACTAAGCATGACGTGAAAGCAATGGAATTCTAACAAGTACACCAGTTTCATGCAAAATTAGCAAGCAGCAAGGAATGGTTTGGAGGTTAAATAGTAAAATGATAACCGTTTCAAAATGCCAAAAGTCAAAAAATGAGGGGGAAAGAATACTTGCTTTCAAAAGGTGCTAATAGGAACAGACAGAAATACAGTCTGAAAAGTAAAAGGTTTGGAGAGGGGGACGGGTGGTGTAATGTATACCCTCAAGCTGTTCAGCAGAGGTCTCCCCATGCAGCTCTTCTCCAGTAGCTTCTGGGATTTCGGTGAAGTCCAGCAGCTCCTCTGCTCTATTGGCAGAGCCGCCACCTTCAGCTGGATGACCGGCCACTACTTCAGTAGAGACTATTTCTGACTTTTCAACCTCAAAGGCCATTTTTTCTAGGGATTCTTTCGGAGCATCCCTAAGGCCATCTGCAGGCGCTGTAAGCAGATCTGGTAATTTTACAGGGGCATTAGGGTGGGGTTTATGTGGAGTTTCATTTTTTCCTGCAACTGGGGCTTCATAGCCTGCATCGGTAACAGTAGAAGCAGCATTAGCTAAAGACTCTGAGCTGGTAAGCTCCGCTGCACCCTTTGCAGCATTAAGGACCTCAAAGCCTGAGTCTTCAGGAGTATGTCTAGAGACCCCTACCCTAGACTGAGCTTCTTTTGTCTCTGCATTAGTGATGACTTTAGTCACTGCAGTAACTTTGCGATCTTCATCTTCTCCTCTTTCTTGATGACAAGATAATTTTAACTCTGAAGAACAGTTTCTAGCTTCAATTTCCAACTCTAACTCCTTATCTTCAAGTTCTGAGTCTGAATCTGTATCAGAGTCACTGGATGAAGAGGATGACAGCTCTTCAGCTGCTGTATCTCCAAGCTTATTTGACACTCTAGCTGCTTTTATAGCATCATCAATGGTCACAGCAGGGGCAGGATTCTCTCCAGGTACTGAGTCTTTACTATCTGCCTCAACCGAAGCTTCTACAACAGGGAGAACTTCATCAGCAAGATTCTGAGAAACCTCTTCTTGGCTTTGACATGCCTGAGATGAAGGAGCTACAGCTACCAACCCAGGCTCAGTTCCAACTAATTTAGTGACAGATGCTCCAACTATTTCTGATGTGGCAGCAGAGCGGATTGGATCCTTAGTTTCATCTACGAAGGCTGGCAAAAGTCCAGGATTTAAAAATTTAACTGGAAAGGTGACTCCAGTCTTGGAAGCCAGCAGGGCTGACCTCTCATCCTTACCTGCTGAAGAAAACAGTAATTGGTACACAAACAGGTGAATGCTAGCAAAGGGTAGTAAATGGATTAGTCTGGCTAATAATTCAATTTCCAAACATTTCAATATAAACTTTACTGGAAATTCACAAAAAAACAAACATGGTACACATTTACTTAGCCTAATTATTTAACTTTTGGTACAGTGTCTACCAAATTACTGGTGATTTACCAGTTTGTTTATTAGTATAACTGCACAATATATACAATCAGTAATAATTACAGTATCAATCAATGAATGAAGCCCATTTCGTTTTAAGCAGGACTGCAGAGACAAGACAAAACACTGATGTCAACTATAACGTTTCCATGTTTGAGAAGGGATGCATTAAAAAACGGCAAGATGATGGTCCTCAAGGACTGGAGTTGGTGACCAGAATCCTGTCATCTGGTGGCAACAGTGGAAGATCTTTTAAAAATTTTTAAAAACATTACAATAGAAAAGAGTTTGATCCATTGTTCTCCAAGTTCCATGACATCAAAACACAAAACAACAATGACTAGGAATGCTTACATGCAACTTTTCAAGTGAACTTGGAAATCTAATGGTCAATTCTTGGAGGAAATCAATAACCTATGGTGAATTTTGCCATTAAGCTCCTCATTAGAGAACTAGTTATGACAAAAACTGTTGATACACAGAACAATTTGAAATCTGCACTTCAAATCTGTAAAGGTTAAATTGCATTTTGTTTACATCCCTCAAGTTGTGAGAACACCAACAAAAAGGGCAGAGACTTTTTGGAGATTGCAGGGGGACTGATGATCAATGAGAAGAATAGTCAGTTGTCTTGTAATTTGAAAGTTGTGTATTCAGCTCTGGCCTCCTGTCACACGTTGGTGTTGCTTACCCATCTTTGTGCCGTTTATAAATGTGTGTGAGTGCAGCAGATTATTAACTGCACCTGTTTGAACTCGTTACCTGTATAAAAGACACCTGTCCACACACTCAATCAATCAGACTCCAGCA
>JAUZNJ010118700.1:2173-13221 GCA_034780135.1 Jordanella pulchra | reverse complement strand
GGGGAGAAACTATGTAAAAGGTTGAGTACCTTGTTCAGGAATGCTGCTCTCTGTCTTGATCTCCACTGGTGTCAGAGGAGCCATTGGCTCTTCGGAGCAGCTGCCTGGTGACAGAAATTCACGGACCACCCTCTCAACCTGTGGCCTGAAGATGTGATTGACTTTTGGGTCCACCACCTGGGCTACAATCCTGTCCACCCCCTGTTCCAGCATACCAGATCTGAAAGAGAAAGAAAAGAATGCAAGAAAAGGAAGAACTACAAACAAAAGCAGATGGGCCCAGATGTTTATGAAATCGGTTAGTTTTTTTACGCTAACTTTTCCTGAATTCGATCAGGAAAACACAGACCTTCCTGTCTTTAAGATGTCTGTATCCAACGTAGACATATTACTGCCCATGTAGCACCCAATTCCGCTTGAGACTGGCTTGAATACTTTAATATTCAATTTGACTTTCACTATTCTAGATATTAACATTTTTCAGTTTTGTTCTATGGTTAGTTTGTTAAAACTAACAGTCAAACTTGTGGAGGTTTGGTATTTATCTTCTCAGATCTTGGCTGATTTAATTATATTTTTTAACAATGTCACAGAAAGAAGCAGTGAGAAAAAAAAAAAGCGTAAAACAAGAAACCTTCAGACTAATTTAGCTAGAGTTAGGAAAAAAGAAACAACATACATGTAAATAACCAGCATCAGTGGTACACGCTGGTTATTGAAAGAATAGTGAAATAAATTAAAAAGAACCTACTGCAGGACGAGCTGTCGGATGTTGTTTCGAAGCTGGTTTTTGTTCAGATGAGGGCTCCATGTATGATTAGACAGGTGGTTAGAGACAAAATTATCCACTCTTTGTTTCAGGTTCAAGTAGGCAGGCTGCAAAACATGAATCAGGTGTGCTTAACAAATATCTAAAAACATTTTTAAAAAAAGACTCTACTACGTGTTATTATGTCACATTTGCAACTGCCCTGTTGAAACAGGCAGGTTGATAACATATAATGGTTGCTAGGTAACCGAGAGATGTTTACAAGTAAAGACGTTTTGTTCTTTTTGTTTTTTAAACAAGTGATGGGAATTTTGTAAAAATAGATAGAGCTTGCATTTCTTCTCTACAACAAACTGAGAATCAAATTAAACGGTGGATTATTAGGAGTGTTATTACTGTTCTTCTGAATCCAACCTTATGAGAAATAAAAGACCAGCCAGTATGAACTAACGAAGCACATCCAGTAAACAAGTTGGGGTTATAAAATACATATCAGAAGAACAATTACTGACTTTGCATGAGCAGAAGCTATGATTTGGACCGTTACCTTTGTATCAACGTCTGCCAGACAGTCCCTCCTGAACTGGTCGAAGAGCCCCTGTGTTTTTAAATGACTGACGATCATTGAGACCAGCTGTGGGTCCCCCGGAGGCAAACCAGCCATGTTTCAGCCGCACTTGGTTTTATTTTAGTTGCTTAAAGAGGAAAGAAACTAATAAAACATCAGGAATTGTCGTACTTTAAAACCACAAGCTATCTGTTTGGGGATGTGACGTTCGTCAAAGGAAGAGCGCTTTGAAGGTGAGCCGGAAGAACTTAAAGCCAATAGTTTACCCCGCCAAAATAAGAGTCCAATAGAATATGTCGATAATAGTGCTATTAATAAACAAATAAATTCAATGTTTAGTCGCTGATGATGAATAAGGTGACCTTCTGAATAAAGTCTATATGCAGTTGTTTCAGAAAAAATTCAAAAAAGCAATCGAGATGGAGGTTAAACTCATGCACAACTTTAAGGACATGTTTAATAAAGTTTATGTTTACTCACGAATAAAATTGACACTACTTGTAAAAGTATAAAACCACCTAAGAAATAATGTAACAAAGAAATAATTCTTATTTAAACCAAAACGGAGAGCAGTAAGCAGTTATCGTTGCTCCAGTTTCGACAAGATGCAAAATTATGTGGCAGCGGTGGGATTCGAACCCACGCCCCCGAAGAGACTGGAGCCTTAATCCAGCGCCTTAGACCGCTCGGCCACGCTACCGCATGCCCCCAACACACCGGAAGGTCGCAATTTATTTGGGATACCTGTCACGGAGTGATTTGATTCATATTTATTGTTGGGGGGCGGGGGGATGCACAACACAAATGTTTTCTTTAGCCTTTATTTTGATTTGGAACAAAGGAAACTCAAGATAGTATATATAAAATGACACAACGTTTCAGTATTTATTAGGAATAAAATGTAAAAATGTCTTTCATACCAAACTACAAAACATCAACTAAACAGGACAGTCCCAACACTAGTGGGTTCAGGGACAGGTAGGAGGAAGGAGTCTGTGAGAGTTAGCCCGCACCCACGGGTGGTCAATAACTTTCTGAAGAGACAGCCGGTCGGTGGGGTTGTGGCGGAGGAGCTTTGAGATCAGGTCCCGTGCACCCTCAGAGACCACTTTAGGAAAGCTCAGATCCACCTGAGAAGAAAAAACAAACATAAAATAATCAATTCGGTGTATAATGCACATGAAGAACAAAGAAAGTTCAGTTTAGGCAACTGGACGTGTCTCCAAACAAACTTTTAAACTTACGTTGAACCAAGGTTTTTTTTTCATCACTTTTAAACAAATGTTTTGCTTTATATTTGATTAATTCTGTTTAAAGCCCTTTTAACGTTTTCTGTAAAGCAGAAAAGCGCTGCCATCTACCAGCTGTTGCTACATCCTCCCTTCCTTCTCAAGAAACCGGTTCAGCTATTTAGAAAGAGCTAGTGTGTCACATTTCAACATAGCTAGAATAATTAAACTTCATCATGTTTAAAATGGTTTTAAATCCTTAGGTAACGTAACACCACAAAAAGAAATGTCCTATAAAATGTAACAACATGCTTTCTTCAAGGGAGTAGTGGTTTTTTCACAATAAAGGTTAAACAACTTGATAAATGTTCTCAGCCGTTTATGTGCAAAAACTACTCAATTCAGCTGACAGTACAACACAAACCTTCATAATCCTTTTGTAGGTTTCTGTGTGACTGGCCGTTTCAAACGGTGGGTTACCAACTAAGCACTCGTAGCACAGGACTCCGATGCACCATAAGTCCACTTTCTCGCTGTGGGTATGTCCCTCAATCATCTCAGGAGGTAGGTAGTCCAACGTCCCGCACATAGTGCGACGTCTGGAGGGACGGTAAGGTTAAAAGGTGACTTACTTTAAGCAGCAGCATAGCCCAACACAGTGGTTCTGAGAAACCTTTGTTTCTTACCTCAGAGAAGGTGCATGGACCGACCATCCAAAGTCAGCTATTTTAAGCTCTCCTCGAAAGCCAAGAAGTAGATTCTCTGGCTTGATGTCACGGTGAATCACTTTCTTCTCATGGCAATACATAAGAGCATCGGCTATTTCTTCCATGTACTAGAAGGTTACAAAAGAAAATAAACAACAAAATTTGATTACAGCACTGAAAAAACATATTCAAGGTGATCTCTTCTAGTTTTCTGAGCTCAGATTAAATGAACTCTTACTGTTGCAGTCCGCTCATCGTCAAAGCGTCCATACTTCTGCAGCTCTTTGTACATTTCTCCACGGGGAGCGTATTCAAGCACCAAGAAAACTCTGGTGCGATCATGGAAATAGTTGTAGAATCGCAGGATGTTTGGGTGACTAAGAGGTAAAAACAATCAGCAAAATATAAAGAATGAAAGTGTGTCAAAATTATGTGAAGACATATTGAGGTTGTTTTTATCTACAATGATACAATCACAAAGTTCAAATATTAAACAAAATTCAGTCATGGAGAAAGATGATGGCAGAAACTTAAACTAACTTGAGATGTGCTTGAATTTCTATTTCTCTTCGTAGTTGATGCTCCACACCTTCCTTTTCCATCTGGGACTTAAACAGCACCTTCAGCGCCACAATAGCTTGCAGTTTCTTCACCCTTGCAAGGTAGACATTGCCAAATTTGCCCTTCCCGAGTGGCCGGCCAATGTCAAAGTCTTCAATTGTGATTTTCCTGACAAAAACGAGCAAAACCTATTTAACATCATAAAGCAAACTTTTAAGGGATAGAGGGGTGAGCGGTTTCTAAATGCACTTACTTTGGTTGAGAAGCAGAAGATGACACACATTCTCTTCCAGGACCTTAAAACAAACAAAACCATTTAAAAAAAATCATATTAGTAATTGATGGATATATATTAGTTTATTAAAACTCTGTTGTGTCTGAACAAGGTGACATTTACCTGAAACTGAAGTTTTCATTGCATCTGATCTTGGCTTTACCACAACACGCTGGGGTCCGCCTGACATACTTGGGGTTGCAAACTAATAATCAGAGCAGACATAAATATTCAGATAATACAGGAAAAGCTAGAAACTGGACTCGTTTCGGATATGATAACAGTTTTTACCAACAGTTAACACAACTAAATCTGATGTTTCAAGTAAAGGGGGGGGGGGCATTCATAAAGATTTAACACTGTAAAGGTTGAGCTTTATTTTTTTTTATTGAGAAATACCACTCACTTGTCTTTGGGGACCTCTAGGCTCATAATTTTCCTTATTCTGTAAACAAAAGCAAAACAAAAAAATAAGATTCTATGGACTCATATCCTTGAAAAATATACCTTGAACGAAGATTTGACTACTGAAGAAAACAGTACACTATTGAAATTAGTTATTCTAGGCAATTGCTCTGCAAAAGAGGGGCTAAAGCTAAGCCTGAAACCACAGTCAACACGGAGTTCTGTTAAGAAATAGCATATTTTAACAGTCAGCAACGTTCACTTGAAACTAAAAATACATTTACGTAAATAGGTAGTCTTGTTGCCCTTATCATTGAGTTTAGTCTAAACTTTAATGATCGCTTTGCTTTATGCTCGCACATTATTAGGTGCTGTGACCAAAAAAAGCTTACATAACATATCTATTTACCTATGGCTAACGTTGTAATAACATTGTTGTTTGAACACAGGAAGCTGGCGTTAGCTAAAGACTACGTCAACGTCAAAAAGACATTTTAAAAAACACAGGTGAAAACCCGAAAACGTTAATATTTGTATCTGATTGTTAACATAAAATAATTATTACCTGCATTTTTATAGATATGCGGCTCTCAGCTCCAAGGTGTAGTGAATCCTGTCTTTTCTTTAAAGCTTCCCTCGCCGCCAACGTTTTCAAATTACAAGTTTCCGCGAACGGGATTGGTCTTATTCTTCTTCTTCTTTGGTTTATCGGCACTCAGGGAACAGGTATATGGTGTATTGCTGCCACCAACTGGTGTGGAGTGTTTGGACCACGGGCTACTTATACCGAACAGCATTTAAAATACACAGATTAATAAAAAACAAACATGAGATGATTTTCTAATTCATTTTGGCAGTTAAATGTTAACAAATGAAAGTAGTAACACTGCTGCATTTAACGTCTTACTTGGAACAGCTGGGAGGAAGTTAGATAATTCCTCCTCGAAAACATTCAACATCCCCAGCTTCATTTTTTTCCTATTCATGTTTAGATCTGATTAACTAATGTAAAACAATGGCTAATCTCAGACTGAAAGACATTAAGTTAGATAAATGTTCAAACTGCTCTTTGCTTTCCTCCTAAGAGAAGACTGAAACCTTTTATCGTTTCATTTTTTTGTTTGTTTTTATGTCTACTTCTTTTTATTAATTTATTCATTTTTTAACATTGATGTCCTTGAAATATCGATTGATCTGTAAAATAAAGATTTACTTTTATTTTAGTCAAGAGAAACATGTTTATGTTGTGCAAGAAAATGTATCCAAGATTTTTTTCTGCAGTAATTAATCAGCAGGGGTCGCTATTCTCAAGAAGAATTTCAGAGGATAGATCATTAAACACCTTGCAGATGATAATAGTCCATAGCTTTTTTGATTCTTAAGACTAATAATGTGGTTGTCATTTTAGTAAAAATATGCAACAAAAATGAAAACAAACATATCCCTATTTCAAACTATAGAATCCAAAATATATATGTAGTTATCAACTTCACCCCAGGCATTGTTATGTAGAGCAAAGATTTTAACACTGAAATAAAGGAGGTATCCTCAAAAAGAATGAAATTAACTGAATTACACATGAATCAAAATGCACATGATATATATTTGGACATATAAATACCCCAAATACCAAGACGTACACATGGAGTAATAGGGATTTTTTTTTTTACAATGGACTTTTGGTTTATCACAATGAACATGTTTGAAAAAGTGAAACAGAAATAATGCCAACTGTATTTACTGGACAATTAATATTGAAATTGGTTTTTTATCTAAAAAGTAAAGAAATAAAAAGTTATAAATGAAAATGTAATCAATGACATCAATTTTAAGAACCCAACTCAGAGGATTATTGAGAAACACTGAAAGATAAATGAAGAAACGCAAAAGGGGCTTTTATAAGATTAAGAACAACATGATTTGAGCAGAGTGAAAAATCCTTCTAATATGTCTTTATTTTCAGAAAAAAAAAAGAAATTCTGAAATAAAACGTCATTGGAAAGCAAAATTAAAATAAATAGTGTAGTATGTAAAAATAAAATAAATACAGAATATGTTGCCAGTCTCTACAGTAACTTGGAAAATATATTTCCTTAATAAATTTGGATCTCCAAATTCATCAATAGCACAATTTATAGCACCTGTAACCCTTCTATTAAACCATAACATGGAACGTTTCATACTAAATAGGAATAAAGTAAAGCTGCTTAATCAGTTCATATGGTTTTTCTGCTTGCAGTACAAATGACAACAGCTAAAATTAAAATGACAAATTTCTCAAGGTATCAAAACATTCAACAAAAACATCTAAAGTATCACAGTTAGCTGATGATATGGTGATTTTCCTTATTTATCAGATAGGTATGAATGTATTAGACTTTTCAGATGTGTCTGGTTTAAAAATGAATTTAAGCAAGTTCATTCTGTTGGCACCTAAAACTATAAAAATTCCAAAATACTTTGTATCTGAGCTAAGAAAACTGTTGGGACTGAAGGAGAAGCAAAAAGATTAAATTCGAACCCTATAATGAATGGAGTTACAACAAAATTCAGTATTAGGTGATTCATGTGCCATCGTTCAATTCATGATCAAGTTTTATTAGCCAAGACTATTTGAAGTCCAACATACATTTTGTGATCAATAAACATTCTGAACAAGATCTGTGTAAAAAAATAAATACATACACTAGACCATCTTTTATACAATTTCATTCAGAACAACAAAGTCCATTATTTTTTTAAAGATATACACAGTAACCAGAGAGGAAATGGTGGGCTGGAGGTTTTAATACTTTCTATTTTTTATATTTTACATTTTTAAATTAAATAGACAAACAGTAAAAGAGGAAATAATTTTATGAAATGCCATCCCAAAATTTTTATTCAACAAAACTGGAGGGCTTTAATTTTTGGATCAATATAATTACAAACTGGAAAAATAACCCAACAACCTACAGGACGTCAATAAACAAGCCTTGCTCTCCGGGAGCAGAGCTCACCGGCGCGGCTTCTCACCAGCCATGGAACAATAAATATATCAAATATGGAAATAAAAAAAACTGTTTTTAAAAAGTGGTTTCAAAACAGATAAATACACTAATCAAGTTATCTGTCAGCATTACAAATATATTCATATGATGATTGTATTCCTTTTTACAAGCTTCTAATTTATCAGTTTGAATTTATATATTTTATTTTTTTTTTTTAATTTATATATGAATCTGTGCGCCAAGCCTTGTTTTTTTTATTGTTTTTATTGTTATTTATTGTTTTTTTATGTTTATCTCTTTTATTCTTTTAATTTGGGTTTGAATAATGAATTAACGCCATGTTTGATTTGAAACTCATTGTTACAATTTATGTATAAATACAAACCTTATTTTTTAAAAAGCAATTTTTTAAAAAGGAGATGTAATTATTTTTGTCTAATTTCATCATATAATTTAGTTCCCATACACTTCTATGTTTAACTGGCTGAAATGAACTGTATCTACAGTGCAACCTAGTTTAAAATGAGTATGTTTGGATTGATCCGTTTGATTTTTATGGCACTTTAAAGATGATCAGATAACATCCCTGATATAACTTTTTCTCTTCTAAAATATAAACTCCTTTCTTCTTCAAAAGTTCAATTCATTGCCTGTCAGTTATTTTTAGGATTCCTTTTAAAATTCTTTAAATGGCCATGATCATATTTTGCTGATCTCCTACATCCTACATTTCTTTCATTTTCTATATTGTTTTTATTCATCTATAACAGTGTTTGTACTTCTGCATTTGTACAACGCTTTCATCCTATTGTTTTTTTAATAGTATATAAATAAAGTTGGACTGGATTAAGTCATGAATTAACCACAATTAACACATGAGAACAAACACACACGCACACATAGAGGAGTAAACAGTAGATTTAAAGTCAGGCTTTGGACTTCCAGTTAAAAACAGTGAGAAAACATGAAAACAGATGTTAACCTCAGGATTAGTCCGTGAACCAAACGTGCTCTTGAATGCAACATTCAGAAGGTAAAATATGAACAGAGGAAAACATTTCATTCACCTCCATCAGTTAAGGTCAGTGTGGATGTTGCAGCAAAAGTTATTAAAATTATTGATGGAAGGATTTCTGCTTTGCACAATAATATTCATTCATGATCCTTCATTAATTGTTTGTTTCATGATCTGAAACTTTTCAGTGAGTCAAAGAACAACTTCTTGGCATGTGGAGTAAAAAAAAACAATTATTGAAAGGAGTGTCAACCAAAGCAAAGCTTTGAAACATCTAACCAAAAACTTTAATGATAATCAGACAGGATTCATGATTCAGAATTTAATAAAAAATATTTTTCTCAACATTCCACCTTTACATGATTTACACTAAAACCCAACATCAGTTAGATTCACGAAACAGATGAGCCATGATTCTAGTTGGCAATAAAAAATTTTCTTTTCATGAACTTTAAAAGTCATATCAGTAAAGAATTAGAGAAAACATGTAGAATGGTAAAAATGTCTGCATCTTCAGCACAACAACCATGAGAAAATATATGAGTGTGTACAATGTTGGAAAGCAGTTAGGCAACAGGAAACAGGTGGACTGTTTCTTCAAGCTTCCTCAGAATTTAAACACCTGCATGTCTGTTGACAGTCAGCAAGTCAAGGCTCTGCTTTGTGTTGCATAAAAACGTTGTATTTCTCTTCCCCCATGAGAAAAATCATGCTTCTTCTTGCATATCAATCTTGGTGGTGAGCTTTGGAAAACTTGAGGATCTTTCTAAATTTCTAAGAATAAAAACAAAAAAAAAATATCTAAATGATCTTCTCGTCTTCTATGTAAACATTTGTTAGAAAAGTGTTTGCAGTATCTTAGGAAAGTTGCTCAAATGACAGAATTAATCCCTTTTATATGAATTTTATGAATTAAACTAAAGAAACATGAAGAGGTCATATTTAACTGATAATCTGTACTGATAAGGTTCTTTGGGGCTCAAACTAAAACAGAATATCCAAATTAAATAAATGCTCTAGTACTGTTTTTTGTATTATACTGAGGAATTAAAAAGAAAAAAAAGGTAAAAACATTCATTAAAGTTAAAACTACAGCGGTTAGTCTCAGTCGTATTCTGTAATATTTTCAGTCCTGCACAAAGAAGCTGTTCTAACTTCAGTTAAGGGATTAAATGCTAAATTGAATCAGTCTACATTCACCTGAACAGAGCAGTTGGTAAAAACCAGTGAGCAGGATGGCAACAAGACGGCCAGCGAGCGACGTAGACCTGGGAAGGGATCGGTCCCGTCCAGCGTCCTGTTCTCATCATTACTCTCTCCACCTGGACCATCCTCCTCATCCTGCTGCTCCTCCCCGCCCTCCTCCCCCCGTCCTTCTTCTGCAGGCGGACTCTGCCGAGGCTGGAAGATGACATCTAAAAACTCCAGCTGGCGGAGGCCGCGGAGCATCCTGCAGCTCCGTACGATCTGCAGCTCGCTGAGCGTACAGGCCCACAGGTGAAGACATTTCAGGTCCTTCAGGCGGCTGGCACAGAGCAACCCCGGCCCCACCTCCTTCCCACCGAGGCTTAGCTCCTCCAGACCGAGCCAGCCGGCCCCCAGTCCAAGGGAAGCCATCTGTAACTGATAGCCCTGCCTTCCTGTAATCCCTATTTCAAGATATTTGAGTCTTGAAAGTCCTTCTGGGCCCGACAGCCCTTCTTTGGCTGCACAGCTCCTGAGTCCGTTCGCTGTAACGCGAAACGTATCGCGTAACTCCAGTCGACTGAGCCTCTCCCATGATGCCAGATTCTGCAGATGCTGATCTGTAAAGGAAGGGACGTTGTTGAGGACCAACCTCTCCACCCCGATCCCTAAAGGTGAAGCTGGTCCTTTTCCCTTCTGAGAGCCTCCCTGTTGTTTAGCACCAACACTAGATGTGGCTTTGGCTCGTTCATGGGGTGGAGCAGGTGCAGCAGGCAGGTTATTGCTGAAAAAGCTACGAGGCAGCTCACAGCCACGCAGCTCCAGCTCCCGCAAAGATCGGGGCAGGATCTGGCAGTTAGGTAAGCTTCTGAGGTCGGCGTGCAAAAGGCAGAGTTTACTCAGACGGGGACATTTGGTGGACAAAGCTTTAAGCCAAGACTCAGAGAGAAAGGTGCCGCCTCGGGCAGAGAGCAGCAAACCACGCAGGCGGAGACACCTCAGTCCGCAGCCGAAGTACTGGCGCAGAAGAACCCAAAGGATCCGGGACGTCACCTAGAACACGTTGGGACAGACATGTGAGACGTGGAATTAGAGAAAATAATGGTTTCTATGAACAGCTCAGGCACTCAGAACGAATGAAAGAACAGGAGGATGATATGAGAATCACACAAAAATATTTAAAAATGCTTCATACAGAGTTTAAAAAACAAAAGATGAGATCTCCCCAAGAAAGATTTTATATAATAACGATAAGTCGTGTGTAGAAAAGCACTTTGAATAAAGTATGTTCTAATATCAATATTATGGAGAAAAAAACAATTAACAGGAATGAAAAGAAAATATG